>JBBPNN010000057.1:0-64216 GCA_038090935.1 Hortiboletus campestris
GTGGAGGGCGGGCTCGGGGCAGCGGGGGGGGAGATGGCCGGGGGAGGAGAGAGGGCCGTGGCGGGAGGGGGCGGGGCGGGGGCGACGGCGGGGGTCAGAGGGGGAATATGTGATAGATGGGAAAAATAAAAGCAAGATATGATATTTGTGGTATTTTTGGCGGGGAAAGATATGTCAGACTGTGGACGAGCACGTCGACGCAGACTCAAAACCTGCTCACTGTCCACACTCCCACACCCTCTGCCACGTGCGCGTCCCTGCCACAACCCCCCAATGGTCCGAAAACTAAAACACCACGAGCAAAAGCTGCTCAAAAAAGTCGACTTTCTCGCCGTGCGTACACACTCGCAGCTCGAGCCACGCTGACCCAAATCGACAGTGGAGGCAGGATGCAAACACACGCGAGATCAAGGTCATCCGCAGATACCACATACAAAACAGAGAGGACTACCACAGGTCAGTCGCGCCACCCGCCAGCAGTCCACCGCTCACCTACCCAGATACAACAAACTGTGCGGCGCACTCCGCTCGTATGCACACCGCCTCTCCATGCTCCCCGCGCTTGACCCCTTTCGCGCCCAGATGGAGGGCCAGCTTCTCTCCAAGCTCTATGACGTCGGCGTCCTCACCTCACAGGCAAAACTCAGCGACGTCGACAACAAGCTCACCGTCGCCGCATTTTGTCGCCGTCGCCTCGCCGTCTTCATGTGCATGAGCAAAATGGCCGAGACGGTCAGTGCAGTACGTACCCTCCTCGTGCACTGCTCCACGCACGCACATACCACCCCAGGCCGCCAAGTTCATCGAACAGGGCCACGTCCGTGTTGGCCCCGATACAATCACTGACCCCGCCTTTCTCGTCACAAGGCATGCCATTTTCCCTCCATCGCACACACCGCCTCATCCTCTCTCCAGGCACATGGAGGACTTTGTCACTTGGGTAGACACCTCCAAGCTCAAGCGGACCGTCATGGCATACAACGACGAGGTCAGTCCCTCTGTGACCTCTCCCATCTCCCTACTGACACCTTCCAGCTCGACGATTTTGATCTGTTGTGAGCTTTGCATGTCGTGGGCGGGTCAGCCGCCCCGTCATCACCCCCGATGGCGGACTTTGCACGGAACGAGTGCCACCATGTCGTTACATTGTACATTAGATAGCATTCCTGTCTTCACATTGAACGTCTAGGCGTTGGCAAGACCATGCCTTGTACCCACCCCTGTATCTGCTGGTCTTATCTCCCGTACTGTACTAGCACCAAGGATAACGATTGCGGTTTTTCACGCGAGTTGGCGCCGTGTCAAAACATGCCAAGTAGTGACGCAATACACACCGCCAACACAACTGGCACAAGTCCTATTCCACCCACAACCATATCTTGGCTTTTTTTTGCTTTTATTGTCACACACGTCGTGTCCTTCTTTCTTGGAGGCTAACAGCCATTAGCCTGTCTTTTCGGGGTGTAGTGTTTCGACCAGAACGATGGCGGAAGCCGGTGAAGGGAACATCAAGGTCGTGGTACGATGTAGACCTCTCAACAGTCGCGGTATGCCCCATGCACTCGCAACCTCTTGACATATCTCATCACTCCCTCACTCCCTTCCTCCCCCCCGCCGTCCCTTCCGCGAACCGATCATGCAGAGCTCGCAAGAGGCGCAAAGCCGCTCATCCGCATGCAAGGCAACCAGACGTTCCTAGACCCGCCTGAGGTTGGGTCCGCCCAGGACTCCAAGCGTGCCACGGAGCGGAAAACAATGGCCTTTAGCTTTGACAAGAGTTATTGGTCTGCTGGGCCTCGCGACGAGCCGGGGTACTGTTCACAGCAGACGTTGTACGACGACCTGGGGAAGGAGCTGTTGGATCATGGGTTTGCGGGATTTAATGCATGTATTTTGGCTTGTGAGTCGCTTGCCATCATCCCTTTCCCGGGTGCTGAAATACGACACGCGTGTCTAGATGGACAGACTGGTGGGTGGCTCTTCTGTGGTGACTAGCATGAGGTATTCACACCGGCCTCGATAGGTTCTGGTAAATCTTATAGGTATGTTCCAAACTGCACCACGTATGTTCCCGGTGTCTGTTGACCTGGCTATTGGACAGTATGATGGGATGTATGTACTTCACAGACCCGCGCCGTCGTACTCATTAACAACGCCTGTTATCTCAGATGGACCCGACAAAGGAATTATACCTTTAACATGCTCGGAGTTGTTTGTACGCGTAGAACAGAAGAAAGCCAACGATCCCAATATCAATTTCTCAGTAGAGGTATCATACATCGAGGTATGGCTCACTTACTCTTTCGATATCCGTTGCCACAATATGATGGCTATAGATTTACAACGAAAAAGTGCGCGACCTCCTGAACCCCAAAAATACGGGCAATTTGCGTGTTCGAGAACACCCAAGTCTAGGACCATACGTCGAGGATCTGTCCAAGTTGGTCGTGAGCAGTTATCATGAAATGATGACGCTCATGGACGAGGGAAATAAGGCGCGCACGGTCGCTGCTACCAACATGAACGAGACGTGAGTTACGATGCTGCGCTCTCTACATTCAACTGGGGCACCCAACACACACCTGTTCAGGTCGTCTCGATCCCATGCCGTGTTCACCCTGCTGCTGACAATGAAGAAACACGATGTTGACACAAACCTAGATACTGAGAAAGTATCCCGAATCAGGTCCGCCCTTTCTTTGGAGCATTGAGGTGACCCGAACTGACATCCAGTTGCAAGCTTGGTCGACTTGGCAGGTTCAGAGAGGGCTAATTCAACAGGGGCGACCGGCCAGCGTCTCAAAGAAGGTGCAAACATCAACAAGTCGCTCACGACGCTCGGGAAGGTCATTTCTCAACTCGCCCTCGTGAGTCAGGATGCAGGCAAAAAGGGAAAAAAGGGGAAGGCCGACGAATTCATCCCTTATCGTGACTCTGTGAGAACGAAATACTCCTCGTTTCACCTGCCTCTTCAACTCTGATGGACATGCTGTTGAACACTAGGTTTTGACGTGGTTGCTCAAGGACAGTTTGGGAGGAAACTCGAAGACGGCGATGATTGCCGCCATCTCGCCCGCTGACTACGAGGAGACGTTGAGTACACTACGATACGCTGATCAGGCGAAGAAGATCAAGAACAAGGCCGTTGTGAATGAAGACCCGAATGCGAAACTTGTGCGTGAGCTTAAGGAAGAGTTGGAATTGCTCAGGGGTACGTATACGCCAGATGGTGCTGCGGCGTATTATCAACTGACTTTACTGTAAGCTCGCGTGGCATCTTCAAGTGGAGAGGATACATTCGACCCGCATATACCCCCGGAGAAACAAAAGGTCACATACCAGACAAAGGACGGAAAGATCAAGACGGTCACGAAGGCAGAGTTACAGGAACAGATGGAAACGAGCGAAAAATTGATGCAGAGCCTGAACGAGACGTGGGAAGAAAAGCTGGCGAGGACGCAGGAGGTGCAGAAAGAACGAGAAAAGGCTTTGGAGGAGTTGGGCATCACGGTGGAGAAGAACCTTGTTGGTGTGCATACCCCGAAGAAGGCTAGTTTGTTGCAAGCACCAAACCAGCACCACACTGACATTTTTTGTAGATGCCTCACTTGGTAAACTTGGTGAGTATAGCTTTAGCCAATATCGGATCACATGCTGAACACACCATCTCCCCCTCAGAACGAAGGTGAGCATCGGCAATACTCCATATTTGTCCACATTGATGACGTAGTTCACAGACCCATTAATGAGCGAATGTTTAATATATCAGCTCAAACCTGGTCGTACTATGGCACGTTCACTCATGTCCTGATGTCGTTGACGAGTGCTTAGCTTGAGAGAACAGGTCGGCCGCCTGGACAGCGACAAACCGGCAGCAATCCGGCTCAGTGGAGACAACATATCCGAAGAGCACTGTGCATTCGAGAATGTCGATGGCAAAGTCACGTTACATGCCATGCCAGATAGCGTGACTGTAAGTGCATATTTGGGAGTTCTTGCAGCCTACTGACTTGGTTTGTCAGTTCCTGAACGGAAAGAAGATCGCACCAGGGCAGGTGAGCATTACCATGGTATTCGAAGAAATTTGATGTAATGGGTTTGTAGCCATACAAGCTACGATCGGGTTATCGAATCATTCTCGGTGCGTCGAATGTGCTAGCGTACTCTGGAACCTTCGTCGTTGATCAACGCTTGAACAGGGGATAATCATGTTTTCCGGTTTAACAACCCTGAAGAGGTTCGAAAACAGCGTGATCGAGCGACCGCTCGATCGAACTTGCACCTGAGCGTTTCTGCTATTGACCTTGAGGGCGCTGAGGTCAATGTTACGCCTTCGACTCGTCCCCCGTCTAGAGCTTCATCCGCGGGCGATGCTGACGTAGACTGGAATTTTGCGAAGCGGGAGGCTGCTCTAGCGCGACTGGGCCTCGATCCTACACTGGACAACCTTCCGGACGAGGAGATTAACAAGCTCTTTGAACGAATCACCAAGGTCAAGACAATGCGTGAGCACAACTCGAAGCCACGGCCTGAGAGTAGTCTCAGCCACGGTGACGACGTATGGAGCGAGTCGGGTCGGCCGTTTTCTAGCGACGCGACGACGGACGATACGAGTGTCGACGCCGGACCAAGTCACGGGAGCCCCGACATGGATGGCCCCCTCAAGGACGTTCAGCACCAGCTCGAGTCTCGTCTCCAGGCTATCTCAGAGTCCAGCGAGGCCGAAGACCTTAAGGTGGAAAAGGATCACATGGAGCACCAGTTGAAGATGGTTCAACAACAGCTCAGGCGTCTCATTAGTGCACGCGCGCATGGAGAATCGGAAGATGATATCGTCGGATTCGAACCGGTCATCTACACGGCAAAGCAGTTGCGTTTGATACGCAAGGTCTTGGATAAATGGCGTGCCCATCGGTCGTTTTCCATGGCGGAGATTGTCTTATCTAATGCTATCCTTGTAAAAGAGGCGACTGTTATCAGGTGCGGAGTTCCTCGTGAGCTGACAAGGAAACAAAGTTAACAGCTTTCCAATTTGAATTTTGGCTATAGCAAGGAACTCAGCAAAGACGTTTCATATAATTTTACTATCGCCTCCGGTGGGTCGCTGGCAGCACCAACCTCGGGCGTGGACAATATCGGAAGTCTCGATGGGTTTGGCGATGTTGCTGATCCACGACTGGCTTCTGCCACCCAGCCATCCGTTGCTATCAAGGTTCTCGATAAGAAACATTGTGCAATTTATACCTGGTCTCTAGACCGTCTCCAGCAGCAGTTACAACGGATGCGAAATCTAACGATCTACATCGATAGACCGTCGTATACCCAGCATTTCAGCACCGATAGACCCTTCTACGACACTCCCCCACCGCAGTTTTCCTTTATCGGCAATGCCCTCATATCCCTGGCACCTCTTTCGCGTCGCCTCTCCTCATCCTCTGTGGTGCCCATATTTTGCCGTTACACGGCAGAGGCAATCGGCTCCTGCAGGATAAACCTCAAGATTTCCAGCGTAATCCAAATGTCCTCGAAGCATACATCCGGATCGGCTGCCTCGACTAGGCCTAGCTCTCCCGCTCTGTCACTATTATCCCCAGGGAGCAAGATCAGCTTTTTCTTGACTATTGATTCTATCAAAGGACTTTCGTCCCACGACTTCACAGCCTTGCACCTGCAGGTGCGATTATCTTCGTTTGTAGGACCGTCACTTGGGAACGAAGAGATTTTCACGTCCTCTGTCCTTGATATGGAGGCATCTTCACTCTCGGAGCTCAAGTTTCGGCGGACATTCACTATTGCTGCCCCTACTAAGGTTATCAGTTACTTACGACAAGGATACGCTCCCATAGAATTCTTCGCAGCCGTCAAGCCCACTTACTTGGAACGCTTGGAACGATGGGACGAAATGCGCGAGCTACGGGTTCACCCGCGCCCGCTTTCCGCCATGAGCCAAACGGACAGCAAATCATCAAATGCGCACATGATGCGACGGTCTGAAACAGATTTCGTCATCGAACAAATCCACGATGTTGCAGCCCGTGTTCAGATCCGAGAGCTTGCTGCGGATGGGGAATACGCGCCTGTTCCCGTGGTTTCTCAGGGAGGCCTCGATCCGGGTGCATTCTTCCTTCATCAGGGTTTACAGCGGCGTATCTGCCTGGAGCTCTCTTCTGATTCAGGACCTCAACTCCCATGGTCGGACGTCACGAGGGTCAGGCTGGGAAACGTACGGTTACTCGACGCGAAGGGTCGAATACATGATTCAACGTCGAAAGCCATGGTCACTCTTCCATTACTTGCGGACCAGACGGTCCATTTCAAGCCAGACGGGACGGGATCGTTGACGTCGGAAGCCCTTTGGGATTCGAGCGTTCACAATTCCGTGCTACTGAATCGCGTCACGACGAATCCTTATCGCGTCGTTTTGCAACTTCAGTGGGCAGTAGTGGTGGAAACGTGTAGCGAACCTGTTCAATTCTCCATGGATATCACCGTGACCATGCAAACCCGGGATGCTCGTCCTCCGAACCGTTTTCTTACTTTTCTCAGCTCGGGTAAGATTCTTTCAAGAATGAATTCGATATTCACAGTCCGTCTATCCCCGCCCTTGACGCGTTCGCCACAAGACCTGTGGCGGCTTGACACGTCGGAGAAATACGTGCGTGGAGAAGAGGTGTTACAGAACTGGAAGTCAAGGGGTATCTCGGTTGTGGAGGACTATAATCGCCTCGTGAAGACAGAAAGGAGAGCTGCCGACGTGCAGGCTGTTCGTGTCGTGTTGACATCCTCCCGTGCGATGTCGCGGCCGTCTCCTCCATCTGGGTCTGTGGTTTGGGGTTCGGACACATTAGTCCAGAAAACAATCACACTCTGGCAAAAACGACTTGGTCACCCCGAAGAGGTTTGTTGAATCCCATGTTACGCATGGAGACAGGTTCATGATGTGATTTTCCTTGACCTAGATTGTCCTGAGTCAGGTTCCATCAGAAACGGAAAGGCTCACCCCAACTTCCAAAGCCAACAAGGTCCATGATGATACTGTCAAACTAAATTCTTCTGTGACGCTTGTGCCGCGCAGGTGTGTTGGCGCGTGTTGTCTCTTGAAGGCTAAAAGTTAAAGTTGAAACAAATATTCTCTCTACAGCGATGGCCCAACGAAGAGAGGATATTTACTCATACTCACAGATGCTCGCCAAGATACCTGGGACAAACGGTGGTTCGTCCTTAGAAGGTGACGTGAATTTTCTTTGGCAATGCCACATCTCGTTGACATAGATCGTAGACCGTACCTCCACATGTACACGAGTTCCAATGAACTCGAGGAAGTTGGTATCGTCAGCCTCAATGGGATGAATATCGAATGTGACTCCAACAAACAGGCTCTTCTTGGGGTGAGTCGAAGGCACGTGATGTCGGGCTCTTCATCTAATGTGTCTGCTCGTAGAAACAATTCTGTTTCACGCTATTCACCGCAGCAAACTCGCATGTGCTCGCCGCACTATCGTTGAAGGAATTACAGTCATGGACATCGAAACTAGACCCTACCGGTTCCAACCTCACCTAAACGGCTCGCGTCACGGATTTAATTTTTCTCTTGTTTTCGGGTTCCTTATCTTATTGAGCTTATGCTTGTTTACACGTATACCATATCCACCATACGGAATCTGTTTGTGTTATACCTCCCTCGCATGCAATATTGCGCAGACTTACCTGATGTGTCGAAACATTCCAGTTTTCTGGAGCGCAAGGCTCTATTTAGTGTCGGCGCATGGTCTCCGGGTATCCATCGTTTCCTAGATAGATCTACAACGCAACCTATCATAATACATACGGTTGGGACCGCCGAAAAGCCATGCATCATGGGAAATGGGTGTTATGAGTGGCCCAAGGGATTTTGGCAGGAAAGAGACCCACAAGCACCCGACTATACCCTCGTAATCTCCTGTATCATGCGTCATCTCTTGTCCATCGTGACGAATTGTACAGCATACACACACACGACCGAGACAGCAAGGTGGTTGCAAGTGATCCCTGCCTAAATGAACTTCGAAGACCACGATGGTGATAGTATTAATACGTGCCGGATTGAAGCTCGACTTACCCATTACCATACGTGGCTGATGATGGTATTACTTCGAGACTCCAGTTCAACGATATTCCGGAAGAACTTCAATCTTCTCAAAACACCCTCATCGTTATCTCGAATTTTACCCGTCGTGACGGGGCCCGTTGGTAGATGCATTCTAAAGAGGGGTCGCACATCATTGTAAGAGTTCGGTGCGGCTGTTGAGCAATTTTTGTGTACTCCCACTAGCAAGCATGCCGAGCCTGTGCCGAACAGCGGGGCCAACCTTCTTGGCCGTTTTTCGGCGTGATGCGTTGGATCTCCCACGGCAGCACTGGGAGTCGGCGAGCGTCATAACTGTGAGAGTTCATTAATTTAGACCATGTGGTACACACCGCCACCGGAAGAGTTACTCACGTCGCTCAGTCCGTTCATTTTCAGAGTAATACGGTCGCCGTCACGATCAGGGCAGTGCGCTGGGAATCGTCAGAGTCGAATTGTTCCGTTGTCCGTTTGTTCAATTCTCTGTTGCTTCGTACGTATCCAACTGACCTCCCTGTATGCTACGTATCCCACCGGCGCGCGCAGGGTAGCAGACCCGCGTGCGTTCGCCGTCAACTCTCTTCCATGTGGCAGTTTCGTGTCTCCTTGGCAGTACGGAATAAACTGCCCTTGGATACGGATCCCATTGGTTGCCCTGTGCGTGCGCTTTGTGCTTCAAGGAGAAGACTTCGGTCGGAACCAATTTGACATGATCGATGATCGCCAATACCGCGGGTGAATGAGGACCTTGAACGTATTTTTGGGTCTTGACAATTTAGGAAGGTGCCAGTGAGTAGGTCTGCGATAGGTAGATTGATAATCGCTTAATGATCAAGAGCACAGAATGAACCCCTGGAACTAGGAGCAGACGCGACGCCGTATGACATCGGCACCCCGCTAGGTCATTGCAGCCCTTGACCCAGCAAACAGATGATTTCTCGCTCACATACATACCAAATACTGATTTGCGATAGTTCGCAGATTTGTTGTCTTGGCGTTTCAGGATAGGAAGTTCCAGCCTGTGTAGTTGGTTCAGTCACTTGATTTGCAACGTCGCCAAAACCCTGCAGATTCCTGCAGAATTGCTTCTTATGCACGAGGCATCATGATAAGAGGTCGGTACTAGTCTCTCACTCCAAGAATGTCATCATGAAGCCAATCATGGTCGCGCTGAAACCAAACCGACACTCCCATTTTCGGCCATCCGAATATTCCGTCGCCATCATCCGTCCATGTGCACCGTTGCAACCATACCGCAGTCTAGGCAGGATCGCGTGAATCCGAAGGGCCCCTCCGAAACATGCAAATGAGCTCTACTGAACCCGGAAGAAAAATTGCGGATGGAGACACCGTTGATCCAACTAGGATCGCTAGAGATACCGAACCCCACGACGATGTGCAAGGCCGGTACAGGTCCTTACCTCCACCCCCCCTTGCAGCACCCCCCCTTGCAGCCCCGCATGCTACAAGCGCCGGCCTAGACAGATGGCAAAGGACGGCCACGAAAGAGTCGGAGATGACGACTTATGCTTTGATCATCGCCTTTGTTGGGAGGACCATCGCAACGAACCCTATAGTACTATCTCTCGGGAGTTGCGACCGGCGCTGTAAATCTTTGCCTGAATCGGACTCAATGGCCGTACGGATCATCTGACCAGAGAAGTCATTCCTTGACCGTACTACAATATGATGCACCCGAACGTTGATCCCAGGTGATGGAAGAACCTGTCAAGTTGATGATGTCACCACTCGAGGACTGTACCTTGACTTGCTCGTTTGAGTTGATGTGTTCGACCACTGCGCTGGCAGTATCGGCACGTCAAGTCCTGAGGCGCCTCATGCAAGGCTTCGCCTAGCTCAGCTCATGGCAGGAAGGTGGAGAACCTTCGTGCTCCACGGAAGCAAAGCCGGCGTTGATTGTCCGGACCATATGGATTCAAGATTGGCTACGTAATATAATTGTGAACAATCTACCAGTGATGGGACTTACTAGTGCACCGAGAACCTGCTGAGGACCAGCCTGCCAGTGAGTCTGGACCAATCCAGACTACCAGAAAAAGCTGATGATGAATGAGTCTTGCGGATTGGTGCGGAGTGATGGATGTCAAACGTTCGGAACGCCACTGTGGAGTCCATGAAGTGAGTGCACTGATCAGGACGATCCAACTTGAAGTTAATATGAAGCACGCATGTCACTGCCAGTGGCAAGCCACGTAGTACAGCAGACACATGATGCACAATTTACCTCAAAATATCGATGCTGCGACAACGATGCGGCGCCACAGTCAGTGTCAAATCGAATGTCATTGGAGATTGTAAGATAAGATACGCGATAGATAGTTATGATACAGTACGTTCAAGTTTGGGTTCCACCCTATACCAGAAAAATACGAAGAACATAAACATAGGTTGAAGGTGTATGGTAAAGTGCATCCAGTTATAAAACGAAGTTCCATCTATTGGGTGGACCGGAAGTACGATATGGGGAATGTGTATATATATGGAGCAAACGAAGGTGGTAGGATGTTAGACTTGCTCTAATCGCAAGTAATTGGGCAGTCGCTCTGAATCACGATCGCGATTAAAATCGGCCTGTGCAAGAATAAGATCGTACTTACTGGTCGTGTGAACGTAAGCATATGACAGGTGATATACCCTTTGGCAAAGCCAGCTCCCGCATATGCGAAGAGATATTGCCATTTGCGCTTGAATGCTTCGTACTCGTGAACATCTTTCAGAGCTGGGTAGTCTTTGACGAGCAAGTCTTGTCGAATATTTGCATCAAGGCGGCGACCCCATTCACGGAGGGTTCGAGGGTAGTCTATGAACAAAACACAGCTCAAGGGGGATCCGTGAGACTATGCGAAGATATTCTTACGCGCAGCGTGGTTCTCAACTCCTTCAAGAGTGAACCTGCCTTCTGAGCCGGTATTTGCAGCTTCAATCAACGCAGTCGCACTAGGCAAGCATGAGTTGGGCCACATGTAACGGCGCATGAAGTCTTCGGGTCTGAGACATTGCGTTGTCAGCAGAATAACAGTCATTCGCGACGTGACACTCACTGATAGTTGGAATATCTTGATTCTGGGAATGTCGAAGCGCTGACAACCGCAGTGGCATTTCGCGATTTCAGGGCGAAGTCCGCAAGCTTGAAGTACGTGTTATAATGCTTGGCGCCCACATGCTAAAATCGTAGCACTATGAGCGGGCATGCGATATGTCCAGTCACGAACGTTCTTACCTCCAACATTTCTATGCTGACAAAGGCATCGAATGCTTTCTCAAACTCGGCGGGGATCTCGCGATAGTCCATCAGATGAACCCGAATGCGGTCCTGAAGACCGACAGCTTTGATCCGTTCCTCTGCAAGAGCTTTTTGTTCCTTGGATAATGTCAGGGTGTCGACATCACAGCCGAATGTCCGGGCAGCCTGGTTATGCACAAAATTATCAGTAATGCCACTAGGAACAAAGCAACTCGATCACCTCAATCGCTAATCCACCCCATCCCGAGCCGAATTCCAGGATACGGTCTCCAGGTTTCACCTTGGCTTTGGTAAGCACATGGCGAATTTTGCGCAGCTGTGCAGCCTCCAAATCGCCCGGGAATGGACCGTCAATCAAGTCTCCGCGGACACCACCTTCAGCATCGCCCCACAACCCGCATGAGTACATCATTTCCTTGCTGAGGAATGCCTGAAGTGCACAATTTCAATGAAGCTGTAGTACGGTCTTCTTCACAACACACCTTAAAGAGCTCATTAGATTGGTCGTAGCTCGCAATTGCGTTCAAGCGCGCGCGAGAGCGTGTCTGTCCGAGGAACGCGTTCGAGAGTCCGGAAATCGCTGATGTTATGCGGCTGATGGTTGAGGATAAACCATCCATTCCGGACTCGTTGTCAAGCCAAAGCTATCGCTCATCAGTCCTGAGAATTTTGAACACCGCACAAAATCAACATACATCCATCACAGCTTTGAGGCTGCTAACTTCAACGTCACCGACCATGTAAGCTTCGCTGACTGAAACGGTGTTAGTTCGAAATCAAGATACAGCATCCAAATATCGAGGCTTACAGCCTAGGTCTTGAGAACTGAGGAGCATATCAGCTTTATCGCAGCAAGGAGAGGAGGGACACGTACAAGAGGACGCGGAGCCAGAAGTCCGGGTTAGTGATCTTCAGATAGACCTCGTTACAGCCCTTGGAGCGCGTTCCGAAATGGTAAACGCCTTGCGAGTCTGCAACAGTCAAGTAACCTCTTGTGATAGCCCTCTCAAGGACGGCGAGGACAGAACTCCGTGCTACCAACCAGCATTAGATACGCGAATCCATGGATGATCCAGTGTCATACCATAGCTGGACAAGAGATCCTTTGGTCTAGGGAGGACAATGGATATCGAGGGGGGGGCCCGATAGAAATTTGCCGCCGACGAAAGGGTCAGGGCGGAGGAAGTCGCAGCATTCAACATCGCGAGGGGAACCGAAGGGGAAACGTTGTGTAGACGCGGAATCGGCCAAAGTGGGGAAGGATACAAAGTGGATGGGGGAAGGACCTGGGGCACGGTGCCCCTTTATATGTGGTGCAGACGGAGACAACCCACGAGCAGTCACATCACAATTTTGCATATGCAAAAATTATTCTGTAAACCCTCTCGGCAAAAATAGAGGGAGAAGAGATTGCCTACTTGTGGCCGTCAAGGGATTCACGGGAAAATGACACAGATGGATCTCAGATCTGTAGATGACGGAGTCAGATTTGGCAGAGTTTGAGAAACATACCGTGACATTCAAGTGGAACCAATATACTATGGCCAGCCTAGTTCATCCGACACTTCGCCTGTCAACGGATCTTTGCCCGAATGGCTGTGTCTCCCAGGTCTGAATAAGTATTGAATATCGGTCAGCTGTAGCCCCCGTCCACGGCCAAGGAGGAAACTGAGGTCCCCACGCGACTAAAAAGAAGAACCAGTTTCAGTAAACTTGCAGGAAACATGAAGCGATCGGGAAGTTGCGAGTACTATAAATTGTCAGCCAGTGTGAGCATGGCCCATCAGCTGGGAGGAAGGGCTGGGAGGGGCAACCCAAGCAATATCTCGACACCCAAAACTTGAACAGGTACTCTCCCACGTGGTTCTTCCGTGCTCCCACTCACACCCACCGGCAAAGACCCCGGCGACACAGTCGGGTCTCCGCCAGGGTCAAGGTCAGGTTTCACCGAATAAACCGGTCTTGTCGGATTGAGCAATCCGGGTCTCACCATATCAACCTTGTCTTCCCACTGCAACACCACTGCCTGGATTCATGTGGCGGTGTCCTCCCTGCATTCACCAAAATGATCGCAACAGGTCCGAGTGCAACATGTGAGTTGCGCAGCTAATGTTGCCGTGACTCCCCCTTGTAGAGTTAAACTTTGTAGCAATCGTTCCCAAATACGACTTTTGTGATTGTTGTCAAGAAATTGTCCGCGAGACAAATCGAGTCGCTGTGCCTCCAAAACAATAGTTTGAATGGAGGCTCGACATCATTGGTCGTAATTACGGGCCCTGGTTTCAGTCTCTCCCGTTGGCGCCATGCACAAGGTACTTCATTTGCCCTGTAGTGAACAAACAATGGATGATACCACTGGTCAGACGACCAGATTACATGGGTTATTCATTCCTGCCGCCCTTGTCTACCTGGACCTGGAATGCTTGTTCATTGATCGGTCTCACAGTACGCCAATCACGCCCACAATTAAGGATTGCTTCTTAGACTTCCATGGCTTATCATTGGCTGCTAAGAGTTAGGTCGCGTGCTTCGCATGAGATAAGTCGTCGTTGGATCCCGTTCCAACCGACTGGACGCCCTTTGCCAAAAGATTCTCCCATGCAAATCCGGCTCCTGTACAAACGACATGAGGAGCGCGACACCCCCGAGTAGTCGTTGGGAAGGCCTTTCCTTCCACCGCCGCATGTCGGCCATCCTGGAAGCTTTAATCACCGCTTGCGCCACTATGCCCAGACACATCTATGTACCAAGCTTCTCCGCCTGCGTACTTCCTTGCGATATCATCGCTTCAGGGCTGGACCGACACATGCTGCCGTTCTCACTAGTTCTCGCTTCGCACCTGTCAAGCCGTCCCGTGCGTTAGCTCCGAGCTCAACAGTGTTGACTTTCTTGTCATAAGACATGCGAGCGTTCAGCAAGGACAGGCTTTTGTGCCTCGTGCTGTAACCTCTAACATGGCGACCAGTATTGTGAACATAGCCTGATCACTCACCTTACAGGAAATTTATTTTGGAAAAAATATTATCGATTAAGCGGTGAGAAAGTCCACAATGAAATGTTAAAGCCTAATACTGTCGTGTGACCACTCGCTGAGGATTCGTGTCAGCGTGTCTTCATCTGAAATCGTACCTCCCCTAGGGCTGCGAGCGCACCAGCCAGAAAACCTACCGCATGGGAGATTTAGAACTGCCTTCACACTACCCTGAACATATATTGTAAGCAGTGTCAACTATAACTTGGCCGTGTATTCATGTGTAAGTAAGGAGTACTTGTGCCACGGTATCCCTCATGAACCGAAATTGTCCGAAATATCCCATTTTACGTCATAACGGGCAGTTAATATCGGCGAGCTTCAGAGTCCAGACCGTGTGGTATCATGTACTACTACTAGCCACAATGTTTGAGCTGGTGTGCGATTCTTGCGAGGGACCACGCAATTCATACCCAAGTGTGATAGTAGTTTTTCAGGTCGTTAATCAGCTTCTATTCTCCTTCAATGGCAGCGATCTTCAACTGATCTTCAACATCAAGCACAATGCCGTACCTACCTACCACGTGTCGGAACAGTAATGAATCGTGCACTGGCTGCATAATTCCACTTGCGATGCGGATGGGCCTGCAGAGTGAATCTTGAAGGTATATTACACGGATATTTGTGAGTACGTGTACGCCTTAGTTGACAGCTGTCTTGAGGTGGTGATGCGTCTCAAGTCGTGTCCAATGCCAACTTGGGTTCTTGTAGCCTTAGTCGAAGATGGCATTGAGCAGAACATTGTTTGTCTCGTTCGCCGAATTCGCTCTTGCTTGCTCGCTGGGAACGGAGATTCGTGCCCGTCAGGCCCTGTACATCCCGTTTAAACCTCGATCCGATAAAACTGATATACGCTGCTTAAGGTCGTATTGGAATCCCGCGAACTTCGAACACCGACTCTTCTGTGAGGCAACTCGTAATCCCTGCTGTACCCTGCTAAGGTGGTTCTCCCGATGGCATCGATTGACTCGCGCGGATGGTATGGTTACCCTCGAATCATGTATCCCGTCATCGTACCCAGAGAACTCGCGCCGCTGTCAGAGTTTACGTGTCGAACACAACTAGGCTGGGGGTTCCGTGCTAGGACCGCAGGGGACAGATCGTAACTTGCAATTGGCCATCACGTGAGATCCGAGAGGCGATCCATGGAAGCGAAGCAATGGCGGCGATAGGCCGACGGTCTCTTGTTGAGGGCCATAGACTAGCCACTGAAGAAGGTGGCCGCGTGGAGAGGATCGAGACCTACAGCGGGCGTCCAAGGAGTACGGCAGCAATGGTACCTACGAATGAGAATGTTTCCCAGTTCGCCGATTGGTCATATCGATAGTATGCATTCGAATCTAGCCTCTGCCGACACTACTTGAAACAGCAATGGTAGAGACTTAACTGAAGAAAAAGCGGGCCAAGAAATAATGAGCTGAATATGGGTCAAGTCTGTGACGCGTCTCGATCAAAAAGGATGCTTGGTTAATATACTCAGACGTCCAACCAGTCTAGGCACGGAGACCATGGGGAATTAAGGTTGACAGTCACCAAAAGATATTTGGTACATACATGCTATGCCGTAGCCGCGCCCGCGATGTGCCCGGATAAACTAGTGTGGGTGGAGCTGTAATATAGCCGATGCGCAACATCATGCACAATCCAGTCAAGGCCAGCGATCAAGTTTTGGCCAGTAACTGCGCTGCATGGCCAAATCTTCCAATGATGGGATCTAATTCCTGGCAAGTCAAGCAGCTGGAGACGAGAACTGTAATCAAAAGTTGGTTCCTGCAATGTATCACTGCATACTTCACGAATTTCCTTGTCACTCATCGACCCCTGTATATCCTGCTTATTCGCGAAAACAAGAAGCGACGCGCCAGACAACCTCTTGAAGAGTGTGAATCTCGGAAATTGGAGGGTGTTACAATATACTTACATCCTCAAGAAGCAGGTTATGGAGCTCTTCCTTGCAATCCTGAATTCGCATGCGATCCCCTGAGTCTACAACCCAGACGATGGCATCCGTTTGCTCGAAATAGTTCCGCCAATACGGTCGAAGAGTTCTCTGACCACCAACATCCCCTACTCACATGGTGAATGTCCATGTTCTAGAATGGTCGATAGCGAGAGATACAAACAGATATTTAGTGTGTAACTGGAGGTGAAATCACCGCCGGAACAATGCTGATTTGAGCAAAGATTGAAGGGAATCTGCGGATCTTTTGCGCACTCACTTTCTGTGGATAAACGTCTTGATGTTGAATCCTAGAGTTGGGCTGATATTCGAGATGTTCTCGCCATTGATCTTCTTTAGGATGGTGGTTTTACCGGCATTGTCGAGACCACTGCCACAGCTTTGAGGAAGCTGGAAGCGCGGGAGGATAACAGACCTACAGGAACAGGATCCGCATTTCTCTCTCCTTCTTGCGGCTCTTCCTTATGATGGTGAGGAGGCCCATCGTGCAAATACCTAACCAAGTCTCTCGGAAGTCATACTCACCGAGCCACTGTGGTAACCACCACGGATGTTCAAACCCCGACGGAAGCCGCTTCGGCAAGATAGTATCTGTGTTTACCTAGTACACGTTTACCCTTTTACTGCGACGTACGCGTCTGACAGTTAGTCGCCATGCCCCCAAAAAATAAAGGGAAGAAAGCTAAAGGAAATGATGAGGATTACTGGTCAGCCAACCACGTTCGATTTAGAAGATCACGACTGAACGTCTAAACGGTACTAGGGACAAGGTCGGCCAATCTGTTGCGGACAGCAGTCTTGCGACCCAACAGATTGGTGACTCTGATGTGGACGACGCTCCAAACGCCAAGGCGAAACCTGGATTCTCTGCATTTAACGCCCTCTCAATGCAAGATGATGGCCCACCGGAGGTGGACGAGAACGAAGACTTCGGGGGTCTCATGGTGCGTTCAGAGATCACATTCGAATTTCATTGATCCATTACAATTGTTGTACCATCGCGTAGTCTGTCATAAAAGCGTCGACAGCGAAGGGAAAGAAGGACAAAAAGAAGGCCAAGAAAGTGCAAGAAGATTTCGACGAACCCCTTGATGAAGAACCAGTAGCCATTGTGGAGAAGGCACCGGTAGAAATGACTGCGGATGATCTTGCTGACGATGAGTGGGGTCCTTCGAAGGACAAAGGCAAGAAGGGTAAAAAGGGCAAAGGAAAGAAAGGACAGGCACATATCGAGGAAGAGGAGGCGGCCCCAGATAATATCTCTGCTTCTGTCACTTTGACCTTGGACCCGTCACAGAACGCAGACAAATCTACCCCTACAATTTCGTCTGCCCCTCCGGCCCCAAGCGCCGAACCCCAAGAGGACGGAGATAATGACGCAGACGAGGATGCAGACGCTGGTCCGAAGGTCCTTACCAAAAAGGAGAAGGAAAAGCTCAAGAAAGAACGTGAAAAGGTTGTTTTTCTTAAATTTGGTCTCTCAGTGCACGTCTGACTCTCCTCAGGCCAAGAAAAAGGCTCAGGCAGAGGCAAAAAAATCTAATGCTGCAACAGAGGCAGCGCCAACAGATACTACTGCGACCGCGGCGTCGGTTCCAGCACCTTCCGAATCAAAGGTAGAGAAGGGGGAGGAGGACGAGGCGGGTGGCCAGGACGGTGGGGGAGCTGCTGCGAAGAAAAAGAAGAAGAAGAAGGGTAAAAAAGACGAAGATGGATCGGTCCCAGCACCTGCTGCGGCCCCAGCACCAACACAAACTGCGAGTAAAAAGAAAGGCGGAATAAGTGCGCTGAAGGCGATGATGGAGGAAAAGAAAAGGTTAGAGGAGGAAGCAAGGCGGAGAGAAGAAGAGGAGAAACAGCGCATCGAGGAGGAAGAGAGGCGTGCAGCAGAGGAAGAGAGGAGAAAGGAGGAGGAGAAGCAGAGAAAGAAAGAGAAAGAAAAGGTACGCCTTGAAATACGGTAAATTCAACCACCGTCATCCTCATCCAGTGGAATAGATGAAACGCGAGTTGGCCAAGAAAGAGGGTCGCTTACTGACGAAAAAGCAAAAGGAGGAAAAGGCTGCTGCTGAACGACGCAGACAAGCACTGATTGCCTCAGGAGTGCAGATCGAGGGTTTGCAACAGCCGTCCGGGGTGCCTTCTGCTAGTAAAAAGGTGGTTTATGGTTCCCGCAAAAAGAAGGGTCCCTTGAGCAAAGATTCAACTCCTGCATCCCCCGCTCTAGAATCACGACCGCTAAGTCCTGTCCCGGTCACTGCATCTCCTTCGCCGTCCTCTGCTCCAGCAGAGCTTCCGAATAAAGCTGATGGTATTAAGGATGAGTGGGACGCTAGTAGTGCGGAGGAAGATAACGATGCCACGCCAGCCCCTGCCGTCAAGGATGAATGGGACGCGTCAAGCGAGGACGAAGTGAGCGCTCCGCCTCCACCTTCTAAGAGCAAGCCCATCAAGGTACCTACCGTTCTTCCTGCGTCTCCACCTTCCCAGCCCGCGAAAGGTGCAGCCCCTCTACATTCTGTTGTCTTCCGTCTCCTTATTTACCAAATTATTCTAGCATCGCCCGCAAACGGGGCAGCAAATAAACCCCAGGCAGTGCAAGGACCCAATCCCAAGACCCCCGCAGAGGAATCCCCCGCAGAGGGGTCATCTGAAGCTGAATCTTCCGAAGACGAGTCGGGGGACGACTCAGAGGGTAGTTCTGAAGAGTTTAGTGATGATATGACGAACGCACAGCGCCTAGCTGCACAGAAGAAGGCGGAAGCTGCTGACCGTAGGGCAAAAGCACACGAGGCTGCACTTGCTGCGCGTAGCAAGGATAACCTACGCAGTCCGATCTGTTGTATCCTGGGTCACGTTGACACTGGTAAGACCAAATTGCTCGACAAGGTCAGGACCTGTGGTGTCTCCTCTTCACGATTCTTATACGATCGAACCAGATCCGGCAAACTAACGTACAAGAGGGCGAGGCTGGTGGTATCACGCAACAAATTGGTGCAACATACTTCCCCGTTGACGCTATCAAAACCAAGACGGCGGTGTTAAATAAGGTCTGTAGTTGGTGGTTGTTATCCCTTCTTTTTAACAGTGCGATACAGGATGGGAAACAAGAATATAAAGTTCCAGGGTTGCTTGTGATTGACACTCCTGGCCACGAATCGTTCACGAATCTGCGCACTCGTGGAAGCTCACTTTGCAATATCGCCATTCTCGTTGTTGATATCATGGTATGTTTCCTTAAGGAATGCCAAAATGTGCTCACGATCGACTGGTAGCATGGTCTCGAACCACAAACGCTTGAATCCCTCCGCTTACTCAGAGATCGTAAGACCCCTTTCATCGTCGCTCTCAATAAGGTGATGTTCCATCTATCATTGACACATGCACCACTTCTCAATCTTATCCAGATCGATCGTATGTTCGGGTGGGAGGCAACTCCAGATGGCGCATTTCAAGAATCACTGGCCAAACAGAAGATATCTGTGCAGCGGGAGTTCGAGGATCGCGTCCAGAAGACTATACTTGCCTTTGCTGAACAAGGCTTGAATGCTGTGCTCTACTACGACAACAAGAGCTTCGCCCGAAATGTGTCGCTTGTACCCACTTCTGCCATCACTGGGGAAGGAGTGCCGGACATGATCATGCTTCTGATCAATCTAACTCAACAACGGATGAGCGACCGCCTTATGTACCTATCAGAGCTAGAGTGCACGGTGTTGGAAGTGAAGGTTGTCGAAGGTCTCGGAACTACCATTGATGTTGTCCTTTCTAATGGTATTCTGCACGAGGGTGACAAGATTGTCGTCTGCGGTCTCAATGGGCCCATTGTCACTCAAGTTCGCGCACTACTCACGCCCCAGCCTCTGCGCGAGCTCCGTATAAAGGTGTGTGCCTGCCCCACAATACCAAACTTTTCTCACTAACCTTTGGATCACTTGTAGTCTGCTTACGTGCACCATAAGGAAGTAAAGGCAGCACTCGGTGTCAAACTTGTTGCCCCCGACCTTGAGAAAGCCATCGCCGGTTCACGTCTTCTGGTTGTCGGTCCTGACGACGATGAGGAAGACCTAACGGAGGAAGTCATGTCTGATCTTACCTCCCTGCTGAACTCCATCGATAAGTCGGGCCGGGGTGTGTCGGTACAGGCCAGCACACTGGGTTCGCTTGAAGCCCTCCTCGACTTCTTGAAGGTCAGCAAGATTCCTGTGTCGGGTATTAATATTGGTCCTGTCCACAAGAAAGACATCATGCGCACGGCAACTATGCTTGAGAGAGCAAAAGAGCTTGCCGTTGTTCTTGCCTTTGATGTTCCCGTCGACAAAGACGCTGAGCGGTTGGCGGAGGAGATGGGAATCAAGATATTCAAAGGTTTGTGCTAGGCTAAGTTTGATATACACCACTGACGCTTATGCAGCTGATATCATCTACCACTTGTTTGACGCATTCACTGCATACAACAACGAGATAACGGAAGCCAAGCGCCGAGATGCCGCACCACGAGCAATCTGGCCCTGTCGCTTGAAGACCATCGCCGCATTTTGCAAACGGGACCCAATCATCCTGGGTGTGGATATTCTCGACGGAACATTACGGGTCGGTACGCCCATCTGCGTTGTGAAGGTCGACCCAACTACCCAGAAGAAGGACATCATCGACCTTGGAAAGGTGTAAGTAGCTGCGAAGATGTTGGTCCTGGACCAGTCCTCACATGTTCATGCATAGAACATCGTTAGAGATTAACCATAAGCCATTTGATGTAAGTCGCGAGTTGTCTAGCATTTCTCAGAATGATCGATGTTTGTCATTCTAGATTGTCAAGAAATCGCAGGCGGGTGCGGGCGTAGCCGTCAAGATTGAGCATGCGGTGTATCAGTCGGCAAAGATGTTCGGCCGCCATTTCGACGAGAAAGACGAACTTCTGAGCCACATCACGAGGCAGAGTATTGATGTCCTCAAGGTATAGTATTTGAGTGACGCGCACGTTCATTCTAATACCATTTCTTTCAGTCGTCATTTAAGACCGATGTCTCCAACGAAGAGTGGCTTCTTATCAAAGCATTAAAACAGGTACGCTTCTGTCTTTTCCCATGCCTGCCGTCGACCGACAATCCGATACAACAGCGTCTGAACATCCCATGAAGAGCGGCAGGTCCGCGCGACTGTACATGTGTGACCCATATGGTGTTTACATCGGAGTTCATACGTCACTGTATTTATACCGCACATCATCGTTCATAGTGTTGGCAACGCTTGTCTTTTTTTCTTCCCTGGGAATCCTCGTCCTTGGAATGCCTGTTCCATCAAGCACAGATGGCCACAAGGCCATTCAAAACAGCAATGAACAAGCCTCTACTGAAGATAAAGATGCTTTGCAATTGGTAATACGCCATTCGAGACGATGGGACGACCTTCAAGTGGGATGACGCGCTGAGGCATTACTGATCACCGATAACGTCGGTTTGTAGTGGCAAACTGGAAATGGGCTGCGGGTATCCCTGATTGTGGACTCTGGGGACGTCCTCGACCTGCGCGAAGCGCAGAGTCTTGTACCCTCTGAGGAAGATGCATCACCAGGGGTTGAGATCATACCGCTTGAACCTGAACAGCGCTCATACCTGCGTAGGGAAGCCCACAGTATCGCCCTACTAGTACTGCTCCTACGGGAGCATTGTATATGTAACTGACGTTCTTTACTTGCTTTTTAGAATCAGCTTGGCTACGAGCAGGTGGGGGAAATTTGCTTCTCGTCTGTGTTCGCTAAGCCCTTGATATCGTGTAATCTAGCAACTTCATCGCAGTTGGCGTCTCATCGAAAGTTTTGCTGCTAGCTTTGTTGCTCTGAATTTCATCGGAGGCGTTCGGTATGCACTACTCTCTCTAACCACAAGGATTTCTACCCATAGTGATTCCTACCTTCAGTTCGTTTTTGTTCCTTGGTTTACTCGCAGGAGGTCCCGCTGCGATATGGTATTAATTCCAAAGCTCTTGCAACCTTATACTGGACATGTCGCAGGTCATCCTACATCGTCACGATCATTTTTATGATCATAACTGCTGCGGTCCTTGCGGAAATCTGTTCGGCGTTACCGCTCAGCGGTTCCATCTATGTTTGGGCTGCTGAGAGCGCTGGACCAAAATATGCGAGGTTTTTCGGCTTTTTGGTCGCTTGGTGGGCTTGCACAGCATGGATGACTTTTACTGCAAGCAATTGTCAAGTGAGCTTGGCATCCGTTCAGCAGCGGGTCACTTTATGATCATTTTGTTGACAGACCACCGCCAATTACATTGTTTCCCAGTTGGCTGTCTGGGAAATCGACTTCCCTGGTGGTGTTGACAATAATAACATTAAATGGCGCGCCTTCATTTGGATACTCTCGGAGTTGATGCTACTGGTTTCTGTGGCTATGAACTACTTACCTCCTAGACTCTATTCCGGCGTTTTCAAATTTTCGCTCGCACTGCTCATGCTTGACTTTTTCTTATGTCTGATCTGGCTGCCTATTGGAGTCTCAAAGACGTACGGATTCCGATCGGCCTCGGATGTGTTTACAATGACTTGTGCGCCAGGATCATGTGAAACATATTATAGATATTGACCCATATTTGACTAGACAACGGTACTGGAGCTCCTGCTGGGTGGAACTGGATCTTGTCTTTGTGCGTCCTTTAGTCATCCCCTGATTCGTTCATAGGATTGATTAAGGTCAATTGATAGCCTCTTCACTGCTGGAACCTTGACTGGGTTCGATGCATCGGGCCACATTGCTGAAGAAACCAAACATGCCAGGTATATACTTTGACGATGACACTACCTTCCTCGACTCATTCTTTTCAGTGTCGTTTCAGCGAGAGGCATTCTATTGAGCGCCATCGCAACAGGGGTGTTCGGCTTCGTTACCACCATCCTGTTTTTGTTCTGTACACCAGACCTTGACACAGTATTTGCTCTCAACGCCCCACAGCCATTTGTCCAGATTTATGCTCTCGCTTTGGGCAAGAAAGCTAGTGTCTTCATGACGATTCTCGCTGTCCTGGGTCTCATAATGGTGCGAAAGGATTTGTTAGTTCGTGTTCTCACTGATCCATTTATACCGTAGAACACAACGGTAGCAATTGTTGCTTCGTCGCGTTTGGTGTTCGCCGTCGCTCGTGATGGTGTGCTTCCTTTATCTGGATGGATTGGACAAGTCGACGCGCAAGGACAACCCCGCAACGCAGTCACTGTCATCTTTATTTTTGCTGCAGCCATCCTATGCACAATCTTGCCTAGTCAAGTCGCATTCACGTCTTTGGTGTCAGCTGGCGCTGTTCCAACTATCGCAGCATACGGACTCGTCGCCCTCTTGCGGCTTTTCATGACTCCGGACCGGTTTCGGTCTTCTCGATTCCGACTTGGCAAATACGCGAAACCATTCTATGTTTGCGCAGCCGTTTTCAACACACTTATCTTTGCCGTACGTGTTTGAATGGCCAAGATGATTGTGCATAAGCGCTGATCCTGACCAAGGTCGACATCTCTCCATTTTACTTCCCAGTTACTGCGCAGACATTCAACTTTGTGAGTGATAATTCTGCTCGGTACGTTCTTGATCTGATGTGGCGTTATGGAGGCCATCGTCATCTTCGGAGCTGTCTCTATCTTTGCTGTCCTCAGTTGGTACTTCACGCCTGAGGACAAGTGGTTGAGGCGGGATCAAGTTCTCAAGGCCTTAGATGCGACAGACTGAGAACCCAAATAATTTGCTTGAGGTTAAACGAGATGAGATATTGATGTCATAAGATATTGATATCCTAGAGAGGCTCTAGTCCTAATTGTCCTTGACATGCCCCTTCAACGTCTACAATCTAAAACGCAACTTTATTGTTTCACCAGATTAGCGGCGGAGCTCAAGCGACCAACCTCTTTGGGAGCGGTGACACTCAAAACCACCGGATGATCCTTTCCGATGAGGACCTCATCCTGTGGAAACATAAGTATGGAACATGTCACGGTAAACCAGATGCGGTTACAAACCTCGATCCTGATGCCCATATTGTGGAACACCTTTGGAAATTGTGGTATCGGGGGTACGTAAATACCTGGGGAAATAAGATTTTAACCAGGAACAAAGTTGTGATAAGCGCTGTGCGGATCTACCTGGCTCCACGGTGATTACCATTCCCGCCTTCAAGCTAGCATGCGGTTTTTTGTTCGGTGGATGAAACAAATACGCCACTCAAATAAATTTAAACTTACCAATCTCCGCGAGCAAGATGCGCTGACTCGTGCAAATCTAGGTTTCATATTGTAAGTCCCCGTCGACCCTTGTATGTTCCACGCCCAACAAGAGAAAGTCAATAAAAACATACCTATTCCAATCGGATGACTCAAAAAATGCGGGTACAATACCCTTTCCAAATCTCCCGTGTACAGGTTGAACCCGATCTGGTTTAATTCGGTTCGCAGAAGATCACATGACTTGTGGTGGAGTTGGTGTAGATTAAGTTCGGCAGTTTCTGTACACAGTGATATGAGGGATTTCTGTGCATTCAAGACAGCCGTGTAGAGATCCTTTTGAGGCGCACTAAACACGCCAGAGGCAGGATAGGTGCGTGCTAAACATGACACGGTTAGAGCGAGGTACAGACGTCGAGAGGACCTGGAATCTGACTGATATCTGAGGCGTAGCCACTGAGGTACCTCAGCATCGCAAACGGAAGGATCAAAGGGGATGTACTAACTTGTATTCGCATCCCGCATCCATTAAGATCATCTCGCCATCCTGCACCACTTGATTATTAGAGGTATAATGTATTATAAGCGCATTGGGTCTAAAAGGAGGGTCAACCCAGTATTCGCAAAAGGGTAAATGTGACTGATACCCCGATGCGACAACAGGTACATATGCTAATCGTTGTGATCCGGCGAGACAGCACAGATATTCAAAATGAGCCGCGATTGCACTTTCGGATATCCCAGGGCGGGTAAATCGCATGGTCTGTCAGGGGAAAAGGCCTTTCAGCATCCATGATTTTTGGTATGGTGAGCTAATTGACCTTGGCGAGAGAACGCCCACTAATATCGGCAGCAGACCGCATGACCTGCTGCTCTCGCTCGCTCTTGATGGCCCGCAATTTAGCAACATGTGGTGCCAAGTCGTGCCTCCGTGAAGCTGACAAAGATTCCACAACTGTCTCGTATTCTGATCTGGGCTGCACAGGAGGAGATAGATACCGCAGTAAAGACTTGGCGGTCCTTGGAGACCGCTTCAATGAAGAGTTGCGTATGTCAATGTAAATGTTGGAGTAGAGGCTAGCTAGTGACTTTAGCTGACTAGGGAAGCTTTGTATAGACCGAGCATCATCTGCTTTGAATATGCTCAAAGCATCGCTGAAGCTTGTCCTGTGCGTCACAGGGTTATTAGTGACTTGACCAGTAGTTGGATACTCGTCGCAGTACCTGGCACCCTCCCACTTCTCTTTGAGGGAGTCCTTGCCACTAGAGAACAATGTCATTCGATAGCCGCGTGAAGTAGAAGTCTTCTCTAGTCATCGGTTTCAGTTTGACACCAATCTGGTGTCTCGACCAAGCTCACCGAGGATAACGGCTGCGTCTGGCTCTTCGAAGCCTGTAAGGTACCAAAAGTCGGACGCCTGACGGAACTTGTAACTGACTGACGTTCAACAAGGTTGACAAGCCGAATCACAGAGGTAACCTACAATATATCTTGAGAAGATATTGGAAGCCTAGAGGATGACAGACATTGCTACGTACTTGCGCTCATGTACTTGATCGGCGCGGCGACCGAGACCACGACGGAATCATCCGGAAGATTCTCCATCAACTGTCTCCGTCGCCGTTCATACTCCCCGGCGGGTATTCCGGGTGTCAACTCGTGTGGTCTCACTGTATTTTTTCTGGGCTCAGCACGGTGTGACGAGTGACCGGGGGATGGGCTCACAGAGGTGGGGATGTGACTGAAAAAGCGGTTGGCCGTAATTTGAGGGTTTGAGCTCACTGTCAATGGGGACCTCGGTAGCGAATGCGCGCAGACAGCGACGGGTAGGCCCAAGAGGGCGACGAGCGATGGCGGCACCTGCTACAGGCCGCTGCAGCGCACGCCAGCCACGGGAGGACATAGTTGAGGTATTTGTTTTATGTAATTATTTTTTTATGTTGAGTAACCCACTTTTGACATAATGACAATCACGCGCGCACTTCTGGTCGAGTGTCACTTCGAGCATGGACTCGTTGCCCCACTGGGCCTCACTTCGTACTGCAGCTCACAATGTGTTGTGACTGGGAGAGATTTGGCAGACGCGGTGTCGACGTCGCATCCGCGATGACCGTCCTCGCTTTCTCTGCAGCAAAGGGAACCACCAGACTTGGGGTACTCTTTCTTCCCGTGCTCGCGTGCCAATCATCCCCGCTGACACTGCTCTAGTTCTCTCTCCTTCGCAACGTGGCATCCTGCACAGTCGTGGCTACGGCGCTAGCTTTCGATGATACCATTCTCGGTCGAAGGAAAGTCACGGCTCCCGTCGTCGAGGGCGCCGTCTCGAGTGCGATTGACTTTGCCGAAACACTGACACTTGCTCCAATATACCTGGGGGAGTGCATATCCTCCGCTTCTCTTCGTGCTGCACATAGCTCTATTGATATCCTTTCCATTATATTCCCCGGGAGTAGTGAGGCATCCTTTTCATTAGGCCCATTCATTGATCTCGTGAAGAGGGAGTGGGACAATCCCACTCCAAGTCACATTATACCAATCAAGAAATATGGCATCACAGACGTGGCTAGAGCCCTCATCGCTTGGGTCGCACTCCAGGGAGTTACCCAAGAACACCATGAATCACGATGGTCCCCTTACCTTCGCGAGGTCGAGGTACATAGTCCCACAACCGGCCCTCAACTCAAACGTGTTCCTTCTCGTATCCGTGTTACCTCGGACCTCATATTCCCAGGACATCGTGGACAACTCATTTCTGCTGATATCGGTGAAGCACCGACAACTACCCGCTCAAGACAACGATCTGCAAGCGTACTTTCCCGGCTGTCTATATCATCTGTAACATCCTCACGGTGGAGGGATGCGCGGCCGGAACATTGCCCAAAATCAACGGAAGAGGTGAAGATCAACTTGAGACGATTTTCGAAAATGGTCCTCGCAGGATATGGCGGAGCCAGCCTTTTGTTCTTCGGCGTATCCCCGTTGTTTGCCTCTCCGTCTGCTCGTGTTAAAGCACCTACGGTATCCAATGAGAAGGAAGCCGAGGAAGCACAGCTAGAGAAGGCTATCAACGATGCCGAAGCTGAAGTGGAAGGTGCATCTGGAACTTTACCCCCTTCGCTGGAAGACGATATAGAGTACTCGTGGTGGGACATATTTCTGGGCAAGCATGACAAGGAGATTTTTGAACGGTCAGTACATGGTGGACGCCCGAATGGTCAAAATGTGCAATCTCGTATGCGTGCTACCGCCGTGATCGGCATTGAACGCCAAATGCCCAGGTTCTGGGTACTTACCGATCATGATCGTTGCCAGGTTGTTCTCGTCCTTCGTGGTGCGTATAGCTTTTACAGGTCACATATGGCAAGAACACTTGACGAAATATCGTGGGAATAGGTACCATGTCCCTGAACGAGCTCGCGGTCGACTTGACATGCGAACCTGTGGAATTTGAGCTGGCATCGAGCACGTTAGCGGACGATCAGGGTCCTGACGCCAAGATTCCGTTCCCAGAGTCAGGGTGGTGTCACAGTCGCAGGCGACCCTCGTTCCTGTCATCGACAGCTCAGCGTCCACGATACCATGTGCATGGTGGTATGTTGCGTATGGCGCGGGTAATGGGCGAGATTGGGAAGCCGGTACATCTTGCTGTGATGGATGCGTTGAGCCGGAACCCAGATTATGGTTCGTAGACTTATCAGTTCACCAGCATTTTGGTTTGCTGTATATCTGACATTTGTTTTTCATTGTCGTGGGGTAGAACTGATCCTCTGTGGACACTCCCTCGGAGCCGGCGTGGCCGCTCTCTTGGCCCTGGTAAGTAATATAGATTATGGGATGTCTAGTCACACATTCACCCTTTTGAAGATGTGGGCGGATTCAACTACATGCCTCACTGTCTCATCAAGCGGCCTTCCCGTTGATCGCCCCGTGTCCGTGTACTGCATTGCACCACCGTATGTCGAGTCTGTTGGCATTTCGCATATGCCATCTTAAATTTTATCGCCTAGATGTCTCACTGATGCAGACTTGAGTCGCCTGGCGTCCAAGTTAATTGTCTCTTTCGTCTATTCGGATGATATTGTATCTCGACTGTCACTGGGTTCTGTGCGCGATATCCGAAATGCAGCTTTATGGCTTTGCGAGGCGAACGACAATGGTGGACGTGAAGGTTATTCTGTCGTAACGCATCGCACGAGAAAATGGAAGAGTGGAGAAGGCTCCTCTGAGGACATGCACTGGGTGAGCACCCTCCTCTTCATAAGTCTCATTGGGGTTTCTTAGTCGTCCTTTCGTGCATGACTCTTTCTTACCTGGAAAGTTTCTGGCAACGAGAAAAACACTCGAAGCAAACATGCAAATGGCAGATCTATATCCTCCAGGCCGCGTCTTCTGGGCTCGCAGAGACGGGGATTTACCACATTCACAACGAGTGTCGTCCGTAGGCTCTGAAAAAGAGGCAGCGAAAGTTAGATTGTTTGAGGTACGGGACACTGAGAAAGTCTTCTCGCAGATCGTATTTTCCAAGAACATGCTCAGGTGTGTCTTTTTTGCTCTGGCTATCTTCTTTTGGTTTGGTAACCTCTGCACTTTCACAGCGCCCATCTGCCCCATCGTTACGATCAAGTTCTGCACGAGCTGTTGTAAGACTGAACTTTACAACATCCGAACCGGAAGCGGAAGTGCTCCCACAACGAACACTTGCTCTATTCATATCATAATCACCCCATAATCAGTTGTATCTACTCGTTCGTTGTATCCGATAGACCAATACCGTGGCGCTACAGAGTATTCCATGCCTCGGTTGCCCGTCGCACACAGAACGCATCATTCTCCCATCCGGCGATCGATTGGAAGTCCTAGTCAGCTGCGAATATCCATTCGCCGTCATCTTGAGTAGTCCCACGGCCATCATCTGGGAGCTAATTCCGAACCGCCATCATTGCTTCAAATATCGGGATGGCATTCCGATGGCACATCATTAGCGGCCGGCTGGAGCATATAGTGGCAGTGGACTTGATGGTGCTTTCCAGAGATCCGGCAAGTTGAAGTTTAATCATGACTTTGAGAAGATAAAACCAGGGGAGACGGTTATTACTGGATGATGAGCTCCTCGATCGTGCCCTGCAGTGCTCATCTCAAAGCGACAAATCCTGGGCCTGAGGTCGAACCCAAGGCTAGTATGGATTTTGTGAATCCGATGTCGGCAGAACCTCAGGCTCGCTAGCTCCGCATTTGAGACCTAACAAAGTGCTCGATTTAGGAATCCGCACTCGAATGGACCCACATCACAGACAAGAGCGACCCTCGCCTTGTTAAAAACCACACGTCCTTTGCTTGTCATCTGAGTGTTACAACATGTGGACAAGCGAGATGTACCAATATGGCGGTATTGCGTCTACAGAAAAGCTAGACCATGTCAAACACCAAACGGCCCTAGGTATGGCGTGATTCTCCACAGGTACGGAACACGGACGAAACCACCACATGCAAGGTGATGACGTGCGAAACGAGAGTACATCGCCGCCAGGAAGTGAGTTGTGGATGGTTATGTGCAACGCTCAGTCTTGATCAGTCTGGTCTCTTGGTCGGTACTTGATACCTCGACTCTCAAGTTCGGCTTCGACATCTTCTGGAACGCGACCCTTGACTCGCACGGCGTACATGCCTCGCACGTACTTGGCTGGGTGGAAGATCAGCGGTGACCTGACAGGTCCAAGGGATGCACCTGACGTACATGTTCTCTGCCAGCGCGCCACCCAACTGGATTCCGGGTCGATGGCTGCTATGATACCATCAAAATATGTTGTGGTGCAGACGGCTATGCGGTCGGGAGAGCCTTTCATCTGTCAGGGGAACAGTTGGGTGGATGTCATTAAAAGCATTTCAACACGAACTTGCATGATCTCCTCGCAATTCGGGCAGCCATTCTTTCTGAAGTCCATGGGATGCTGGATTATCGAGCAGAGCAAACAGGCTCTGAGTTGCTTTGATTTTGCCTGTGAAGGGATTGCAGCCATGGCGATGACGTTTGTCAAAGAATGGATCGTTCAACAACTTCCATACTTTTCGCTTACATAAGCTCTGTGTGGTGGAGTTGGCCTTGTCATTCTTCGGAACTGTTACTGACTACGATGGCTGCGCGTGTCGCTCTGTTGGCGTTGTTGCCATTTTCTAGTGTTTTCGCATTCTCAAACACTGTGCCTTTTGTCGCTTGGTCTTCTCAGAGGTACCCTCGTTACGTTGATTCGATTCTTATTCAAAGTCCTAAGCTTTGCCCCGTTCTAGGTCGGATGTGCTCACCAATCTAACTCCTGACACTCGTCCCAACCACGGTACATTACTGGAAAACATCATTTCAAACGGCGACCTTTGCTCGTACGACGCTATTGTCGTGGTAGACCACCCGGGAGTAGGTCCCCTGCCTGAACATGCATTGTATCATGCTGAATAACGAGTTCGGATAGGTACACAGCTCCGACCTACGAACCCTTCAGCCCTCGTGTAGACTTGCAACTCTGATCAAGGATGCACCAATTTCGCGCCAGCTACCCCATGTCGAACGTAGTCTGGGGTCGTCGCCCGAGGCAGTTGTACTCCTCACCAACCAGTGTGATTCAATCACCATTGACGTTATACCGGGCTCAGGAGAGTGGGGCCTCGAGGCAGATAAGAAACATGTCCTCTCCATCACCATGCCTCCAATCGAAGGGTCCCCAAGGTACAGGAAAACCGTGATGGCCGAGCATGGTTCGTGTTCGTCAGAGTACTACCCACTCTCCATTTCTCATTCCTTACACATCCAGAACAACTCCTCTCGAAGGAGCTTGACAAACTCGCTACCCTTACTTCGAGCCACCTCGTCATCTATGCTGGCTCACATATCCCGTTGGAGCGGCGTGAGCTCCCTTCGCTTTCAGAGTTTGACTCGCCACCCGATGTAGCCACTCTGACCAGCGCAACCGCTGTTGCGTCGCCCAAGGGGGGGATCCTTCACAATTACCAACTCCTCACGCCAGCTCTCATCACTTCGCTCCTCGTCGTGTTTTTCATCCTGGTACCAGTCGTTATGCTGGGGATCAATGCGCTTGCCAGCATACAATCAACCTTTCGATCTGAGGCGCCAAAGGACTATAGCGCACAAGAAAAGAAGACGCAGTAGTACTCCAAGAATGATCATTATATTTGCTTCGAGTAGCGACTACATAGGTGTGGGTGACACATAAGGAAAGATAAAAGATGCAATGATACGACAAGTAGGGATACAACAATAATGCGGAAACGAGACCTGCATGCAAGTAAGCGATATTGGACAAGGGGCATCTAAGAAAGCAAGAGATTTCGGAAAGCCAAGAAACGCTCAGCGGCTATTCAGTTTCCTGCCTAAGAGCGTCATGCATCGATTCAAGCGCAGATAGATGCAGTGGAAGGATAGGGTATCCAAAAGGTCCCTGTAAACTTGCAAGAACCGCGAGTTCGTAATAGTTTCGCGTGATTTCCTGGTAGGTGACATCGTCTGGGATAAGCAGCGAAGACCCTGGAGATTTACAGCTATGAAGGAAGTGCATGTGAAGGGTCGAGCATGAAGAACCTGTGCGCTTGAGAGGAACGTAAAGGAGAATGGTCGAACGAACAGGAAGGATGGGACAGATTGTTTCGGTGGTAGAGGCGCCTTCGTCATCAGGGATGAAAGAGCAGTCAGCCCAAGGGTAGGCTGGCGGAGAGGACAAGGGGATGCGAATGGCAGGATAGACGGCGTAGGTTGTGGCTGTGGTCACATCCACATACAGTGACTTGAATAATGAATCCTTCCCTGCGGGACGTCGTGAGGGTGTTTGCTGTCCGGTGCTAGATTGGCATGATTGCGAGAGCGACCAAGAGATGCTTTGGTCGACGGATAAGATAGTGACGTGGAAAGGAGCGAGATCGCGGCAAAGAGACAATCCTGTCGACAGGTGATGGATCCAAGCTAAGAAACGCATCAGGAATTATCTTGGAATATTAATGAAAAACGGACCGTCAAGCTCTGCAGGGGACATGGTTCCCAGTTTAGAGATCACTAAACGCCATTCAATGTTGGTTCTCCGGGCGGCTTGCAGTGCAAAGTTCCAGACTCGCAGGACGGCCGACGTTTCGACCTCATCCTGAGTTAACCAGCTCCCAAGGTCGTAAGATTCACCGCGCTGATCGACACATGCTGTCAAGAGCCATTTTCCGCACGCTGAGAATCTATAGCCAACATGAAGAAAGGTATGACGGTCCAGCACGTCCAATGTGCGGGCTGGACCCAAACTGAAATGTACAACAGGCTTGGGCGGTCGTGCAAGTGTAAATGCTGGCTCCCGGAAGAACCCACGAATTTCTTTGCCGACGTCGAAAATTCTGCGCGACATAGTACGATCGACTGGCTGAGGCACACGATGATATACTGAAAAACAAAGTTTTTCGAAATCAGCGGTTCCAAGGTCGTGCGAAGTAATGTGGTGTTCGGGTATGAGTTGCAGGGTGATTGGATGATCAGAACGGACTTTCTGTAGTCTCTTCAATGCCGAAGAAATTTGGCGGAGTAGAGGCGATGCAAGCGTCAACGCTGAGTCTGGAATTGCAATGTAGAAGACAAGACCGGCTAGTTCAGGAGGCAAGTCTGCGGCAAATGAAGCTAGTGCAGGACAGTCAGTAAAGCAGTCAAAGGTAAAGAGTATTACATACCTAGATATTTTCGAAGCGAATCCAGTCGCAAAGCGAAAATGCCATCCACGGAACAGAGGGAATGGCTTCCAGGAATGTGGGTACCCAGTTGACGAGCCTAAGAACAGATTCAGCAGCGATTGAAAAGGATTAATGAGCGGACGTACGCTATATGTTGTAGACAGCTTCCTCAACCAGGTTTCTGCCAACAGTTGCTTGTCTGGGCCATTATCCTCGAAAAAGAGAAAAGCCGTAAGATCTTTCTTGCCCGCCCGCGGTGTCAACCCGAGTTTCTCCCAGAAGCGCAGGGAAGCAGGTAATACTTGAATGATGGGGTCACCCTTACCGACTGAGATCATCGGTGTATCCATACGCTCAAGAAGCGCTTGGTCTGAGGGTGGTCCAGCTTCTTGGCCGAGAAGAGGTCAGTGAGTGGATTCTGATGGCAATCAACATGCTTACTATGATGCAAGAACGCTTGTAACTCGACTGGACCTTCAAGGGCAGGGAGACTGCGAATGATCTGAGCCAAGGTCGAAGCATCAGCGGGCCAAACGCCTGGTTGCCTGGGTGGTAAACAATGGGCGTTGCTAGCTCGCCATGCGTCAGCAAATACGCTGTTCTCAACTACCTCCCTAGCAACCATGCTTCCTGCGGCTTCGAGAGACTTCGATTTCTCTGACGAGGCGCCAAGTGCAGCTGCAGGGGATACAGGTGTCGGGACAGATGTCGGGACAGGTGCCGGTATTGTCATAGGCGCTACCGCTGCGCCTGGCGGCCGCAAGGGTCTGCTAAGGGGAAGTAGATAGGGATGAGAAAATTGCATATGCAGCAATGTTGGCCCGAGTGGCAGATATGCGGGAGGCGGTGTGGTGGTTCGAGAAGGGATAGCAGGTTCAGCGCCGTCGATGTCCTCGTCGTCCGAAGCTATATCGGAGGCATCATCAGCGTCGCCTGACATGGAAGAGTCCAGATCCAGGTTATGCTGTAACCAGCTAGGACGCCATCTCGTTCTACGGGGCCCTTGTTCGATGCTCTTTCGCTTGACTCCAATTAACTTCCTAACAAGGCCGATGCGGGGGTCAGTCGCGGCATTGTATCGATATTTCCAATGTTTATTTGGACTGGGTGATGGGAAGTGAGGTATCGGCTGCGTTCGGTCCTCCTCATCTGGCGGACTTGGGAGGGCAAATTTACCCATGTGGTATTTGGAATCAGATAATCTATGGCTCTGGGCGAACGGGATTGGTTCAAAGAAGTTGGATAATATCGCAGGTCCTTTTTTGTGCTCAAGAGACAATTTTACTTGGGGTGTTGTCGGTTCCGAATTCGGGGTAGACCCTGGAGACGGTAGGGTCATGTCTGTGCCGGATGGGGCCAAATCTTGCGAGTAATACAGTTCAGAAAACCGAGGTGTGAAGGGATCCACAGTTCCATCGGCAGTAAATGGAGATGAATGTTGTTGGCCTGGAGTAAAAGCAGTAGTCACCGAAAAAGTCCCATCTCCAAGGATCGATGGCGAGAACCCCATTGGCGCAGATCCTGCAAGTGGGAGGCCAGAAGACTCTTCAAGTGAAGGTGCGATCGGTCGAGAAGCTCGAGCAGCTCCCGACGGTCGATCAAAGAAATCGAAATCATCTTCGGTGAAGATGAACCCGTCCTCGAAATCCATGTTCGCGTGCAGTGTGCTTGTGGTTCCGCCACCACTTCTAGCCCCAATATTGTCAACATCCATGTCGAAGCCCATATCGTATGCCTCGCCAAGATTCATAAAATCGTTGGGAAGCTGTGTCCAAGTGGCGTCGATAGATCCAAATGGATCAAAAGGCGGACCAAGGGACGGCGAAGCTGATTCTGTTTTTGACACTAAGGAAGGGGGTTCAGGGGCGGTGACAGATTCTACGTTGGAGGTGATGGGTTGTGCGGTTGCCTTTCCAAGGGCGGAAGGGGGAGAAGGGTAAGGCGGGGGAAGATTAGCATCCGACGTGACCACTACTGGTGCTTGGACAGGGTCTGTCGATGCCTGGGTTTCACCTGTTGCAAGGCTTCCATTAGTCGGAGAAGGGGTCCCTGGAGAGTTGCCAGTTATTGTGATAGCAGTTGGACCTAGAACACTAGTGCTAGTAGAGGGTGTCGCCATAGTTCGGGGAGAAGCGGATGATTGCGCATTCTCACGTTCTCTTCGAATGCGCTCGCGTTCCCTTTCGCGTTCTTTTGCAACGGATTCCACGTACATTCCTATTTCCGAGACTACGCTCTCAACTTTCGATGACTTTGAAAGAGTCAGGCAACGGAACGCGCGAAGAGACTCCGATGTGGGCGACGCACACGGACGACGCGAGATAAGACGTCCACCAAGCATTGAGGGAGTAGGGAGAGCGAGTGTATCAGTTTCACCGGAGGAAGACGAGGCAAGCGAGACGAGCGGTGGCGGGGGTGAAGGTTGAAGTTGAGGTGGTAGATCTGGTAGGTAGGGAAGAGACCGCCGAGCATGGGCAGATTGGGAAGACGGGGTAAACGCAACACAAAGTTGCAACGGCCAGATGATGGCTATCCCTTTGTCTTCACCCTGTTTGTTTTGCACAGCTATCCAGGCGATGACATAGGTTGTACTCGTCCGTTTAGGAATACCTGAACGAAAAGTACTCTGTCTCTCGGACTGCAATGTGGGGAGGGATGATTTCCATTCACCAGCACCGAGTCCAGCAAGCGATTGTTCGAACTGGGTCGTGATACCCGAAGTAGGGCCATTGTATGTTGACAGGTAGTACGATGGAACTCCAAAGGGTAGAAGTGTTATCGGTGTGCCGGCAGCTAGCGGGAGGCTAAAATCGAGGGGAAGAAGGTCGGTCGGCCGGAAGTGTGAGCATACCTCTAATCTCGATGCGCTGAGATGCACCTCGAGCCGGCAATGTACAAGGGGCCTACGAGGGTCAGTGTCGGGCAGTGTCTCGAGACTTGAAGCTCACCTGAACCTCGCCCCATCCAGCCAGTCGGTCGCCCACTCATTCGAGATGGGTGAAGATGTAAGTAAAAATCCATCCATCAGCCGGTGGGCTGAACGTCCGCTGAGCGCATCCTTGGAGACTTTGGTGATGTCGTCGATGACTCGGCTTCGAAGTGCATTTATGAAGTGAGAATAAATTATTCGGAGGGGCTTGCGCGGTAGGAGGTTGACTGCAGAGAAATATGGATCACTGGTTAGAGAGCGTTCTGGGTTGCGGCAAAAGTGACAAGGGGATGGCTGGGCTGCACATTCGAATGAACAAGGATAAAGACCTTGGGGGTCGAAGAGTGAGGCATCCGAAACTGGGAGTACTGTGAGTTACAAAGCACGGAAGAATATGGATGCAGGGAAGCACCGCGGAAAGTCGAGATCTGGGGAACGCTTACCAGTAAGCCCATCCAATGATATTGCTCTCAGTGCGGAAAGAGAAGCATCGGAATGATCAAGGGATGTAAATATAAAAGCATGGAGTGCGGAAGAGGCACCGTCGATGTGTGCATAGGGTAATATCGATTCCAGGAGAGTAAGGGAATCATTCCGCGACACCAGTTGTCTGCGGCCAAACTCGAGGAGGTCGCAGGGAGGGCCATCGGCTGCAGGAACGAAAGTGACATTAGCTATTCGAGAATTGGGTGGCAAGGAGATGACAGAGAAGAGCAGTTTGTCTGAGGGGGACACCGCAGACGAGACATGAGCGGGCGGCACGGACGGGTGCGCAGCCGCATGACTGTCGTGTTTCTGGGCCATGCAGATGGAGGGCTAGTGAGATGGGACGCGACAGCAGTAGTGGGACGTTCCACTGCAACGACGGATTGGCCCGAAGACGGTCGGGGCGATGTGCTGGGGCAGTCCGTGTGCGCTCACTCCGCGTCTTTCACGAGCTCATCGTCGCCGATGTCGTCGCCGCTGTCGATGGGAATATTTATTTTCGAGGATGACTCTAAAAGGGGAGATATCTAATTACATAATACTGCTTTTGCAGGTGGGAAGGGGCGATGCCACGCTACACGCTGTTCGCTGTGAGCCCGCCTTTGTGAATCCTCGTCAAAAAGCATGCAGCCCACATCCCGCCCCGCCTCGACTTCGACCCGCCCAGCAGCATCTCCCCATCCCAGAGCCCACATAAATCAGGTCAATACGCAGACAAAACTACTTGACACCGTCCATGGCCGCATTCTCTGCATTGCAGACATCCGTGGCCGTCTTTCCGCCCTCAACGATCTCGCGCGCGAAGCCAACGCAAAAGCAGTCATTCACACCGGCGATTTCGGTTTCTTTGGTCAGTGATCCGCATCTCCATCTTCCCTCCCAATTTTCTTCCCCTCTGACGCGTCCGTCCTTCCCCAGAGAGCAGCAGTCTGGAGAGAATTAATGACCGCACCCTCCGCCACCTCACAATGTATTCTCCCCTCATCGCTACCGCTCAGCGAAACCACCTCTTATCCCCGGACAACACCCCTGCCACCATTCGTTCCACTGTAGACATCTCCCTCATATCGGAATTTCCTCTCCTGCTCTCAGGCCAAATCAAGCTGCAAATCCCCGTGTTCACCGTGTGGGGTGCTTGTGAAGATGTTGTCATTCTAGAAAAAATTCGCACCGGTGCCTATGCCATCGATAATTTACACGTGGTAGACGAAGCCACGACGCGTTGCCTCGATGTGGGCGGTGTCAAATTGCGGCTCCTCGGGTTAGGAGGTGCTCTCGTGCCACACAAAATGTTCGACAACGGCGATGGAAACGCTACCATTGCCGGTGGTCAGGGCACCATGTGGACCACAGCTCTTCAGATCGGCGAGCTTGTCGACACCGCTCAACGGGTGTTCGATCCCTCAGAGACGCGTCTCCTGGTCACACATGCAAGCCCAGGCCGGGAGGGAATCATTGCCCAACTCGCTCTTGTCCTCAAGGCTGACCTCACCGTTTCTGCGGGTCTCCACTTTCGTTATGCTAGTTCTTACAATGAGTTTAGCGTGCAAGGTGATTTCGAAGGGTTCCGCCACAAGCTACTTGTAGGCAAGGAAGGCTTCGACAAAGTTTGGGATAGCGTAAAGACCCAGGTCGACAATGTCATCGATGAGCACCAGCGGATTCTCCTAGACAAAGCTCTGTCCGTCATTGAACGCATTCCTCAGCCCCAAGCGCAAACCGGTGCACCGCCTACAGCTACTGGTGAGGAGCCAGCTTGGAAGAACTGTTGGAACTGGAACTTGTGTGACGCTGCCTTTGGATCGCTTGTCCTTGACATAAAGGAAGGCAGGATCAGTGGCGAGCTCAAGAGCCAAGGTAAGTGAATCGTCGAACAAATAACTTGTGCTAACGTCTTGCAGGATTCAATTACGCATACCGTCGCACCGCTACTTCCGGCAACGTCGCACACACACCTAATTCGACAAGTTCTTCGCTGCCAAACGCTACCGGGAACCCACCAACAAAGGGCTCAACACCAGCGCGTACGGAGACACCCGCCTCGCCTATCCCAAGGGAGGTCAAGTCGCCCCTCGTTGCAACGTCTCCAATTGTCTCGGTTACACCAAAGGAGGGTATTTCGAGTCTTCCTCAAACCAAGACAAATGGCACACCGACGGGACCTCTCTCTGATAGGGCTGAGAAGGACAAGCAGAAAAGGAGGGAGAAGAAGGAGAAGAAGGAACGTGCTGAACGGGAGACGAAAGAGAAAGATTCCGAAGAGGAGAGGGCAGAAACTAGTGCATCTCCCGTCGATCCACTTGCAGTCCAACCAAAGTCTGGCAAAGAAACTCCAGTTTCTGATGAAGTTGTCAAGGCGCCCACGCCTGATGTCCTCGAGGCCGGTCTCAAGTCACCAACAACGGACAGCGCTGGTACACGCACCCCGACGTCAAGACGGACCTACAAGCAATCATGGACACTGTTCGTTCGCCTCCAAACACCTGCAAGCGAGGCGGAGGTGCGCGACTTTTTCGGTGGAGAACAATCAGGCGTATGTGAAACGCCAGAACAACGATGATCTATCGCTGACCACAGGTTGTAGATCGTTCGTGTGTCATACCCCCACACTCAACAAGGACGGTTTCAGAAAATAGCATATGTCGAGTTTGGCGACGAGGAAGCTATGAAAGGTGGCCTCGAGAAAAATAATGAGGTAACGCGCCGATTGTCGTTGCCGATCGTACAGTGTTGACGTTTACCTTGTAGAAAATCAACGAGTCCCTGGTCGAAGTCAAAATCGCAACAGACAAGGAAGACCGAGGTGGACCACGAGGTGGCCCCAGAGGTCGCGGTGGTCGCGGAGGCTTTGCCGCACGAGGGTTTGCATCCGCTGGTCTTACTGGCAAAGGTCGAGGAACCAACGGTGAAGCTCGTGGATCCGGAGAAAATGTCAAGACCGGAGATGCAACTGCATGAACCGGATCACTTGTCGAAGCGGGGAATTATGGGCGCAACTACACTCGATGCTTCATGCCTTTTCATGACTTTGATCACCTCCATTCTGCTGCTTTGTTCAGGCACTCCGTCGTCTTATGTTTCAGCTCTTTTAATTGCTGAGCCATGTTTGTTTTCATTTTATTACGATCGCCTCGGGATACTGTCCAGTGCAGCCCAGATAATGCATGTGCATTCCTATGGATTCACCCCAGTTACTGTTTTAGTTTCCTGCGAGTAGACGGAATATTCAAGGCTCATCATAATCAGTGTTTTGAACTTTGAAGTGTTCCGCGAGCCACATTGTAAAAAAAAAGGTATGTGGACACTAATACTATATCATCTAAGGTTGTCAGCGTCAACGCGAGCGTGGCAGGTACGATGAGTACTTACTTACCCAGCGTTCGAAGGTGGACGAAAAAAAAAGACATGCCAAAAGGTTTACTTTCCGTTATTTCCTCAAGGAGGGAAGACTTAAAACGCTAGAAGTTTGAGCGCGCAAGAATCAAGCATCGAATTTGAGAGTCGCCTGAAATACGTCGTTTGGAAAGCAAATCGGAGACTCAGATTATCATGGCCGTGCTTGCTTCGGAGCATGCTAGAGTGATCAAGGGTAGATTTGGAATTGTTGGAGTGTGCGGACAATTCACTAGGACGACCTAGGTGGGACGTGGCGATAGTGTTGCGTCCTTATTGCACATCCCTTGAGCAGGATCGAGGGCCCACATCAACCGGAGCTCTGGGATGTGAGAGGTCGGTCACGTCCGTTTGACTCTCGTGGAGATACATCTATATAACACGTCAGCATCGATGGAAACCGCAGAATCTGGGACGTTGTTTTGACTCATAAGCCATCAGTGTTGAGGTGTGGATGAGCAAGACTGCAAGTTGTAAATGGTTTCTCTTACCAAGGTAACTTGTCACATACAGTGAGTGTCCCATGCTCAGGTAAACTATGCAAACGTCCAGCTTCGCTCTTCCAAACTGAATGTCAGCTGGTTGAAAATTGGCGATTAAGTATACCGATCAGAACACAGAACGTGGGCTTCGGCTGGGTGGAGGGTTCGCGACGGGCAGATCTCGGAACTGTCTGCGCAGCTTGTTACGGGTTCAAGACGGGTTTATCTAGACTGGTGACCAATTCACCAGTCTAGGGTTTATCTGGTTGGCCCAGTTGCCCGGTGCGCCATTGATTTGATGGGATGAAGAATCACGCGTCACGAGTATGATCCGGTGATTAGTATCCAAGTCATGTGATTGTTGTCCGTGTACCGGTACGCTTGAAATTAACCATTTCTTGGGCTCGATTAGTACAGTACCCTCGAATTCAATTATCTCCTCATGATGTCTTCCACTCTGCGTGCCGCTGCTCGTTCGTCAAGGGTCCTCAGGGCTAAGCTCCCGGCCTTGCGCACTACCAGGTTTGCTACTCTAACCAAGTTCCGTCTTCCTCTGAAGCCATCATGGTCTCCCAGGAGTTTCGCAGTTTCATGTGTACGCTCCACAGAGATCTTCACTCTAAATTCACTCGATACATTTACGGAAGAGGAAGAGATGCTCAGAGAATCCGGTAGTTACGATCCCATCTTTGTCTAATTGAGAACTTAGCAATTCACTTAGTGAAGCGATTTGCTAACGAAGTCGTTGGGCCTAAAGTCCGTGAAATGGATGAGAAGGAAAGTATGGACTCGGAAATTATCAAAGGGCTTTTCGATCAAGGGGTATGTCGTCTTCTTAAATACCAGCTTGCTGAACCTATTCAGTCGTTGACCAAATAGCTCATGGGAATCGAAACGAGCGCTGTTCACGGCGGTGCCGAGTCTTCGTTCACGTCGGCTATAATAGCGATCGAAGAACTTGCCAAAGTTGATCCCTCTGTGTCGGTTATGTGTGATGTCCACAATACCTTAGTGAATACCATCCTGCGGAAATATGGAACGAAGGAACAGCAGGATAAATGGCTTCCACAGCTCTCCCAGTCCAAGGTGCATAGATTCAGGTCCGCAGTGATATTTATGGCTAAAAATGTGCTGCAGCTTGGCTCTTTCTGCCTGTCCGAGCCAGCCTCTGGGTCAGATGCATTTGCACTGCAGACTCGCGCAAAGAAAGACGAAGACCAATGGATTATCAATGGTTCCAAGATGTGGATTACAAACTCGTATGAAGCCGAGATTTTCCTTGTTTTCGCCAATGTAAGATTACGGTAACGATTTCTCGTGCGGTGGTTTAACAGGTCTCTAGGTTGATCCAAGTAAGGGATACAAGGGCATAACTTGCTTCATCGCGACCAAAGACATGGGTATCAAAATAGCGAAGAAGGAAGAGAAACTTGGCATCCGTGCTTCCTCAACGTGTACACTCAACTTTGATGATCTGCGCATACCTGCGGAGAACGTTATAGGCGGAGAAGGCAAAGGTTACAAAATTGCGATCGAAATTCTGAACGAGGGTATATTTTCATTTGCTTCATTCATTTGACATCTTCCGAACGGTCATGTCCACAGGTCGGATAGGAATCGCGGCTCAAATGCTTGGACTTGCTCAAGGCGCCTTCGACAAAGCCGTTCCCTATACATACCAACGTACTCAATTTGGCCAGCCTGTAGGTACCTTTCAAGGTATGGCGTTTCAGATCGCCCAAGCCGCAGTAGAGATAGAGTCAGCTCGTCTATTGACTTATAATGCCGCTCGGAGGAAAGAGGAAGGCAAGGCTTTCACCAAGGAGGCTGCAATGGCCAAATACTGGGCAAGTGTTATTGCCCAGCGAGTCTCTGGTCAGGCTATTGAGTGGGCGGGAGGGGTTGGCTTCACTCGAGAGACTGGAATTGAGAAATTCTGGCGAGATTCCAAGATAGTGAGTGGTATTGCTTGATATCCTAGTGATACACTCAACCAAATACTGGTGGATATCATAGGGAGCTATCTACGAAGGAACATCGAATATTCAACTACAGACGATTGCGAAGTTCGTTCAAAAGCAGTACTCTTAGTAGCAATTGTGGTTGATTGTGTATCACAAATTCAAGGTTTCTGCAGAAAGAGAAGAACGCCCTCAAATACTGCCCACCCAATCATAGAACTTAGAATCTTGCGTGACATGCGGAGAGACGCTCCATCAAGGAAGCCCACGATGCCTCGCTGCTGTAAACGAGTGCCTCTGTCGCAGAATTTCTAGGGAGAGAGAGGGAGCGTACCTGCCATATTCGAGTCGCGGTAGATATCAAACCATGATATTGGTGCTCAGAACGGACCTGCATCTTAGTCTAATATTTTTCAGGATCATGCGTACATTCAGTGTTGTATGAGTACCTTGATAACATCGAAGGGGTGAGTAGCCAACGTTGCAATGCCCCCTGCGGCCGCTGCAGAAAAGGTATGTATACTTGTGGGGTATGCGCTTGGTACAAGATAAGCTGTTGAAGGTGCCTTAGACATATTGCTAAAAGTTGAGAAACGTGGACTTGCTCGACTCTCGCTTGACCCCTTCATAGAGTAGGACAAACAATCCTGCGTATGGTGCATCTCGTAGAGAAGACGCCACGAATCCACGCATCAACTCTGATGGTCCTGTACGAACAATGGAAACAAGGGATCCGGTTAGGCTCCGGTACGCGAAATGTTCGCTCTGTAAATAGTGAGTCGCGTGCAGCACTAAAGAGATGGAACAACATACCTCAAACCGTGCTTTCAGAACCGAGAACGGGTTCAGCAGGAATCCCACTCCAATCCTCGCAGTCGCACCGGCAAGCAGGTTACCCTGGTTGGTGAGCTTCGGTAAGACACTCTTAGCATCCCCTTTCTTCGTAACCGTTGGGACTGAGAAGTGCGCAGATCGCGACATTACCGAGCGCAGGTGCGTCAAGCTGGTAAAGTAGAGAGCGACTCCCGGAACATTTCTTCCACGGGTCAATCAGGGAACTGAAACATAGTTATATTGGCCCACCGAACGAGCGAAGCACTCGTGCCTCGCCACAATCCCACAATCCCGTCCCGCTTGAAAATGTCATGTGCGGTTTGCCAGATAAGAATGGTATTCCTTTTGTACAGCAATAATTAGAATGAGAGGCAACGAATACTCAGCGATCTCACCGAGAACCGGGCACAGAATCACCTTGCTGGACCCTTGTTTTCAGCAGGTCCACTGTTTACGGTGAGTAGTGAAATAAAACAGTTGCGGAATATTCTCCTTACGAGGCTGTAGCAATACTGCTGAAGCAAATCCAGAGAGGGCACCTAACGACACCAGCGTGAAGATGCACCTGGCGAGTACAAACTACACCTTACCAGAGAACAGTTGCTGGCTAACGACGGCATTGGTCATTAGAACTGTTGGCGAATTCAGCAACGTTAAGGTCAGGTTCAGGCTGCCGCCCGCTTCTCGGAGTGTAAGGCGGTTTACGGCATCGGAATTTTCCCGCGCATGTTTGTTTTCCGACATTTGTTGTAGCTCAGGATTCCGACAGGCTTGCAATGGACAACGTTTTCGACGTTATCGTGGTTGGAACCGGGCTGTCAGAATCTATCGCAGCTGCGTGAGTTTATATCTACCTCATGTCTTCCATTTACCTGATCGCTCTCAGTGCCCTCGCTAAGGCTGGACTTAAAGTTGCACATATCGATCCTAATGCATACTACGGTGCCGATGAGGCCACATTGACATTGGACGAACTAGTCCAGTGGGCGGAGACGTATTCAACGAATTCCACCGATGAGCCTGTACTTTATCGCGTCGATTATCTGTCGCCGAACCGCCCATCTCGCCAGAAACAATTCTCGATTTCGCTATCACCCACCGTTATTCCAGCCGTCGGGCCCTTCATTTCCTCTGTTATCTCCTCGGGTGTTGCCCGCTACGGCTCGTATAAGCTCCTGGGCCCTGTTGCGATTTACCGCCACGGAAAATTCCAGAGCGTTCCGCAGAACAAGGAGAGTATCTTCCAGGACCGGAGTATTCCCTTAGTTGAGAAGCGTCGCCTCATGCGTTTCCTGGTATTTGCCTCTGGGGAATTCGAGAGGAGTCCCGAGCTCCAGGGTAAAGAAGATACCCCTTTCGATCAGCTCCTTCGCGAGTCTTTCAGCTTAAGCGAAGAGATTTCTCAAGTGATTATGTTCTCCCTTGCCTCTTGTAATTTCTCTGGAGGTGAGACGACAATCTGCCTTTTCCGTCTTTGCTCATGTAGCTACTTAGAATCAACATCGACTGCATTGCATCGCGTGCGCAGTTGTCTGAGGTCAGCTGGGCGGTATGGCTCGTCACCATTCCTTGTCGGTTATTATGGAGGATCGGGAGAGATAGCCCAGGGATTTTGTAGGGCCACAGCTGTAAATGGCGGGGTCTACATCCTCGGTCGGGAGATTACGAACCTTGTCGTCAACGAGGCGCAGGAACTCGAACGCTTTTCCGTCGAACTTGAAGACATTCCGGATCCACTTCGGTCATCGTGTATATTGTCATCAATGACCTGCGTTCCTCGCTGCTTGCGATCACGAGTGAATCTCATCCCCCCCGGCTCCGATGTGCCCGGCACAACCCGATGTCAAGTACACGCTGTGGCCCGCTGCATTGCTATAGTGGATGGCACCATCATCCCTCCTCACTTGTACGGAACTGATGATATCCCCGTTGTCGAAGGACAATCAGATTCATTTCTGGTCGTGTTCCCCCCTGGATCCCTTGATGGTGGTTCGCCGACATCATCTGTGACTTTATTGACCGCGGGTGCTGGTACAATGTCAGCACCTTCAGAGACGAGTATGGCCTTAATTGTTCAAGTAAGATTGATCTCTAACCAACATGAAATAGATATCATTTATCTTTCAATGCCTTTACATGAACCCGGAAGCTCCTCAAAGGAGCTTCTTCATCCTTACTTGGCTGCAATCCTTGCTTCCAACCCTGCTTGTTCATCTACTTTCCAGCTATTCTATATGCAGTATTTCCCCCTTGCACATGATCAGCCACTTGGAGATATATCTAACTTTTTTGTTCTTCCACACTTGCAGCCAGATGTTTTTCAAGCTGTTGACCAGGCAGCAAATGATGCTGAAAAAGCCTTTTGGTCTACAATGCAAATAGTGTGTTCACAAAGGACTGATGATAGAAGCAGAGGTTTTTGGATGGATTGTCATATAGATAGTATCCATAAGCAGGATCATGAGTCCTTTTGAGGTATGAAAGAGGCAAGTTCTTATGCTCAAGCACCAGCATGCCTGGATTCTTGTATAATAGATCTGTGGGAGTTCTGCCTTTCAGCAGCTTTGTGGTCAAGTGTTCAAATCATACACATCAACTTGTTTTAATGTATGGTTTTCTGGTGCTCTGCATCAACTGTGGGGGGGATGATTGCCAGTGGTATCTATTGAGTCAGTTGATGTGTGCTGTTCTGTCATGGTGTTGACATGTGTAGATTGTTATCATACTAGTAGGTATAGTTTGGTATGGTTCCACAATGTTCTATTGTGTTCCACCATTTGGGATGATCCAATGATGTGCATGCATGTGTATTGAATGGTGTATGATCATACACATGTCTGTGTAAACATTTAATCAGCAAACTCACCCCTCTCTGTCCCAAATATCTGGGATATGGCCTTAGGCTTTCCAGCAGAGTCCAAGGTTTTGGGCTCTGACATTGATGGCCAATAAGATGTGTAATTGCACATTGGCACATCTTGATCTGCTTCCTTGATGTTGGCTCACTCCTCTCTCTTGCTTCAGCACCTTTTGCCCCACCCTCCATTGCCCCTTCTTGTATTGCAGCTTCCCTAGTTGTCTCCTTGTAGCTGTCCATCCATTTTTTCTCTGAGCAATACAGTCCTCTCCCCCTCTCTTAGCTTTTCTTCCCACACTCTGTCCTGCTCCACTGGCAGGCAGGCCTTCTGTGCATTCAAGTTGGACTGGAGTTTTCCACTCAGGCTCTGGCTCTCTGCACACCCTGGTCAGCAAGCTCAGGACCCAGTGCCATTCAACACTGGAGCCCCACACTGGCAGATTCTGCATAAGCAAATCATGGTCTGTAACCCTCAATGACATTGTTCTAACATAGTGTTGTTGTGACTCAGCTTGGCTTGGCTTGGCTTGGCTTGGCTTGGCTTGGCTCTACTTATGCTGGCTTTTCATTTGGCTAGACTAACTGTTTATGGCAAGCTGTTGCTATCCAGCTTGGCTCAACTACATTAACCATCACAGCCAGTTATAGCAAAAGTGTGGTTGGAACTGACTAGAATAGGTGGTTAGCTGGCTGTAGTCAGTTTCAACTCAACATACTGTATATCAGCAAACTAACCCTTTTTTATAGCTAAGGCTCCATGATTTAGCTGAGCCCCAGCCTATCACAAAATGACACAGATTGTTGCAGACTGTGACAGTCCAAAATAGGCTGCTGGTGTCTCTCAGCAAACTAACCCTTTTTCATAGCTGAGGGTCCACAATTTAGCTGAGCCCCAGCTAGCACAAAATGACACAGGGTGTTGCAGGCTGCAACAGTCCAAAATAGGCCACTGGTGTCTCATATACATGTGGAATACAACTTGAACATACATAGTACTACTGTATTGAACTTCAAACAGAATGTATCATATGCAAACTTTGCAAGTCTGAGTACAACTAATCTAGAATTACATTGAGGGCACCAGGTGGTTTGGGGGGTGCTAACCTGGAATCTGTAACATGTACCTGAATGTGAGAAGAATGATATAATAAATAAATAAATAAATACCTTTCAACCTACAACTGTATGGTGAATGCACTTCAAGTTCTTGGATCACATGTTCACAAACAACTAAGTAGCCACTCTGTCTAATAGAGAGGTGGACATGGCTGATGAGCTCATCTGCAGTGTGTAAATCCTTCTGGGAATTTTCAAGGAAGAGCTGATTGAGTTATAAGGTAATGATGTTGTGGCAAACAATTTCGTTTGTGAGATCATTTTGCATGTGAGAAATTGCTCTGTTGCTTTGCACAGCCTCCAGAAGTAGGTGAGCCTCTGTGCTGCTACATGGAGAAGGAATGACATAGCCAAAATATGAGCCTGAAGTTGATATCTAGAAATCAGGCAGATGGAATGTGTGTTAGTGAAGTGTTTCTTACTAATTCTCTCCACTCAAACTTACCATTCTGCCCAATTTGAATGAATCATTGCAGTCAGCCTGGGCTGCTTCATATCTTGAAGGTGTCTCTAAGTCTTTGTCCTGTTCATTGGCCTGAAAGTTGCCAAATGAGTTGAATTGATGACTGGGGTGAGGTTGCTGATATATGGGAGAAATCGTGTCCTTGCACAACTCCATGCTGCATGGAGCAAAGTGAAATTGCTGATCTGACAGGGAGTATTCAGGTGGTCCTACCTCAATTGCACTAGGATTTCCAGAGAACACTGGTGGACAGAATTGTGGTAGGGGTGGGTAAAGAGTCATGGGGATTGGAGATGATGAGGTGATGGTGGTAATATTGATTGTGATGGTGAGAAATGTGTTCTGGTGGCATGATGCACATGTGCCAGTGTATCTTGACATGTAGATATTGTAAGTGTCCCAACACCTGCTTGGATCAGCAAACTTTTCAGCCAAGTTAGTAATACTTCCCTTCATGTTCCTTCTGCCTAGACTTGGTGTAGCCCTAGTAGTTTTCCATCATACCAAACATGATGCCTTGAATCAAAACCACCCACAGGCAGCCCAAGACCATCAGCTGTCCTCATTGCAGCAGGAAATTCTACACAGAGACAAATGTCCTTCAGCACATAAACCAGTCCACTGGTCCATGTTATCACAGAAGCCTACCTTTATTTGACAAGCTTGGCATCTTGGTGGCCCAGGCCTAAGTTGGGTGGCTGCCAATTGTATGTCTCATACATTGTCTTTTCTGAAGTAATACTAATTGGCTTCCATATGGGTCCCAGAAAACTCAGAGGAAGATGGCAAACTGTCATATGTCAACCTTAAATGTGTCATCTGGCATGAATCATTCTGCAAGTTGTTGGAGACCATCATTCTCCTCTTAAAGACAGGGTTCAGACACAAATGCTTCAACAATGTTTTGTGAATATTATATCCCATCATTCTAATATTGTCTGGTGATTACAAAGAACGGTACTGTACATTCATCAGTTGTGTGCAACTTAATTCTCTCATGCTTTGACAGGTGTGTGATGGTGCTGATAAGGGGTACCAAGTTGAATTGCCCTTGCCCTATTTGTCTTATTCCTTCAGAAAGTCTTACTGACCATTCAACAGACTACCCTCAGTGAACAACTGAAGATGCCAAAGCTTGTCTTGAGGTATATAGACAAAACCATGTGGCAGAAGAGAAGGCATTGAAGGATCAGAGCCTAAGGCCAGTTGAGGTGAGCTTTCTCTGAACATAAATGTTAATACTGTTGCTTGATCAAACATCTACCTGGCTATAATCAGAATGCCTTCTGGCTGGTCTGACACTCCAAACCTCAGAACACCTTGTGTTTTAACCTGCTATATGCAGGCAATCTTGGTTTATGGAGTGATCACTTGTTTGAAAGGCTGAAGTTACACCTAGCAGCCCTTGGATGGGATGCCATGAAAATAGTTGACAAACAGTAAGCAGCCTGATGGCTGGTCCAACACTCCAAACCTCAGAACACCTTGTGTTTTGACCTGCTACATGCAGGTGATCTTGGTTTATGGGGCAATCACTTGTTTGAAAGGCTGAAGTCACATCTAGCAGCCCTTGGATGAGATGCCATGAAAACAGTTGACAAACAATAAGCAGGCTGATGTCCCATCATCTTACCAAACATTTTCTGTTTCTGTTTATAGGCACAATGCTTTTCCTTGATGGTGCAACTTGGGCCACTTCCACAGCGTAACAAATGTTTCATTCAGTGATGGAAACAAGTTATGGGATATCACAAAGGTGTGTAAGGAGAATATCTTTCTACTACTGCAAACCATTGACACTAACATCCTGAGCACCTGTTGTGCTTAGCAAATTCTCTATATGACTCAGAATGTCCTCACATGCCAAGCCAATCCAGCTGGCTACATGCTCCTCCAATGCATAGCCAGCTACCTCTGATATCACCAATATATCTTGCTTGATGTACACAAAGAACAGACCCTTGAGGAGGGTGAAGCTGAGCTCCTTGTCTTTCAAGACCTCCTCAATGTACATAAGTCAGTTTATTATTTATTATTAGGCAACTACCGACTTGCCTCATAGATGTACATTGATATGACTTTGGGGTTGAAAAATTGGAACTTCCCCAAGGTGCATTCTGCACAACATGCATTTCACAATATCAGCTTCTTCACCCATCTGAACAAGTCTGAACATGGCTCCATCAAGTGTTATTACTTGCATCAAATGTGTGGAAAAGATATTGCCAATCAAGTACTGTATGCTCCTTTGCATATGTACTATACTACCACCTTTGTTATCCTAACCTTCAACTCTTTCAGATCCTCAAACTCAATCACAATACATTTATCTCACAGATGATTTGGGGTTGAATATCTGAACTACACATGCAATGCTGGAATGCTCTACTCTCTCAAGTTGAACAAGACAAGCTTGAAGATCACTCAGTGAATGGTCCCACATTGGATGTGTTCAATATGAATATGCACCATCACACTGGCACTCCTCAAGTTTCTGCTATGTTTAAAGCAGTAGAGGCACTGCACCTTTCTAATCAAGCCTTCCAGAACTTCCATTGCAAGTTCACGACATTCATCAACAATCTCTTTCTTGTCCAAGAAGTGGCACTTTCCAGGCCAATACAATCTGCAACCCATGACAAGGTATGTTGCATGTTTGATTGACAACTGACCAACTGACCTCAGGCTGTGCAGATACAGGAACATCACTACCTCAAGGTTCACTATGAGTTGATGGTGGACTGGAAGTTGATGACTGTCAGTGACTATCTAAGATGTAATCCAAGTTTTCATGGTCAAGAGCAGTACAACTGCACTTTGATACGCACCCTAGACAAGGACCAGAACAAGAAGATCATCATTGTCTGACTCCTTTTCATATTCAAGTATGCTGTCACTAGTTGCACCCTTGACCTCATGCTTGTTCAGTCCATGGATGCTCCAGCTGGTCCACTATGAAATTGTGGATCATGATCTATATCTGGGACATTTCCATTTCCGCCTGCATGCCTCTGCAGAGTTTATCTTGCTCCAGTCCATTATCTGTGGGGCATTACTAGTCCCTGACTTTTCTCATCATGGTAATTTCTTCCTCATTGATTCCATTGATGGAGACATGTTCATTCATGCCCAGCAATGTGGACTGTAGATAATCATTCATTTCCTTTTCATTACTTTCCTGTTTTCCCCATTGTAGGCATCATTTTTACTATTGGATGATCACATTCCTGCTACCTATTATAATGTAACATCAGTAAATTCACAATGAGCTGCATAGCTAGGTCCCCCCCTATGCAGCTCTGTATGAGCCTGTAGGAGTTGCATAGAGGGGGACCTAGCTATGCAGCTTATTGTGAATTTGCTGATGAACTGTCAATGTTTCTGAACTTCAAGTTGAAGATATATACATTTTACTCTTCCATGAGCATGCCTCATGCCTTATTACCACTACAGTGGAATTGAGCTTGTTGCAACCACCCCTAACATTTGCCACAGTTCCTGAACATCATGTTCAACCACAACCTCTGATTTATTGTTAATGCAATATTGCCTGGTAAGTCTATTTCCACTCTATGTCTGCCTTTCATAGCCTGACAACTTACTCCATCTGTATGTATGTACAGCCCTGGGCCAGTATCAAATTCTGGGTAAAGTGCAGAATGCATGCATTGACATGACATCAAACCTGACAACTTCTGTGCTGCATTTCAAGATCACTGTTATCTGAGCCTCCTTACACTACATATGTGCACAGCAGCCATGGCCTGTAAGCTTTTTCAATTATAGGTGCTTGGTAATATTTGATGTGCATCCAGTGGACACACAATCAGCCTGAGTGACAGATGTCAGCACCAGCTACTGTTTATGAGTCATATGTACTTGAAGGGTCTCCAAGTCTGGACTATCCTTGCATGCACTTGTGATAGGCAAGTCCTCAATCATCTGCTAGTGAACTCCCAATTACAATTACAGGTTTCTGAATGCCAATGAAACTCAATACCATCATGCTGACTTCCATCTGGTAAGTGCCTGAACATGTCACTAACTCTACGACTCACTTCACTTTAGGGAAATGCCCATCTGGTTGCAGTAGCAGGCTATGTAATAGCAGGTACGTATTCACCCCATTGACACATACAGCATAAAGGACTGAACAATCCTCCCACAGAGCTGCAGCCAGGAGTCCAGCTATGGTTGCCTTCTATCTTTTTGAGATCTCTTTACCTGCAAGAATGATGATCCCTGCTGAGCTGCAATAGTCAGAGGGATTGTAGGGAAGTTAGAAAGGTGTGATAAGTTCAATCCAGGGATTCTGTGGGAGTTGGTTAGGGTGAATACTACTGACTAGTCAATCTGGAAGTCAATCTGGTCAATCTGGGTCAATCTGGTTCAGAAAGGACAAGTGAGAACGGACAGGAAAAGGAAGTAGAGGTGAAGGGAAGTCAATACAGGATGTTTAGTGTAGGATCAAAGGTTTGGGGTGAATCCAGATGAAGATGAAAAGGAAAAGAGCTAATATGAATATTCCAGCCAAGGACAAGGGCCAGATACAAGCAGAATGAGATGGACAACGATGAACTCAAAGACACGGCTTCGAGTAGATGGTGAGTAGTGCACATGGGCAAAAACTGTATTACAGAATGCAATACATGGGTTTTTTATAGTCCAGGGAACACCCTAGACTCTTCCTAATAAGAGATATAGTCGCTGTAACCAAGGTCAAGGAAAAAGCCCATCATCCCTTCACAGATAAATGGGAATCATGTGGAACGCTATGAAATGTTAATGAAACCAAAAGAACATAATCTGGATTGAAGTGGAGCAGACCTACAAAACTGGAAAAACAGATTGAAATAGATTGAAACAGATTTAAAACAGATGAAGTCAGATTGAGGTGGATTCAAATGGAAATGAGATAGAATGTTTATCAGATGTATGATGATGGTAAAAGACTCAAATATGCCCTGATATAACCACAAGGAATGTCTGTTCCTTACACTGCTATGCCACTTCACCTCTGACAGTCCTAAGAGGACTTCACCAATGAACTCTTGGATGCTGACAACAGCGAAGACAATCTTCAATCCTCAGAAGACTCTGAATCTAAATCTGAATCTGAATCTGACGAAGAGCTCAGAGAGATCCAGGGAGCACTTGCAGCAGCCTCTGCATCTGCCACAAGAGGAGCCACATGCCAGGAACTCCAACAGATGTTCAGAATTGTGTCTACACTAAGAGTTATATTCACACTTATTTTGCACAGATCCTTGTGCAGACACAGGGGCTTCTTGTGGACCTGCATGGGAAGTATTGTGTTATTCACAAGCACAATAAGCTACTGAAAGTCCAAAAGCCCAATGGAAAATTAAAGAAGTGTGGCAACATGACAGACAAAGAGCTCATCCTTGCCATGAAGGCAGACAGTGTTTGGTTTTATGGTCGCAAGTATGTACTCTGTGACACATTGCCTATGGATCAACAGCAAGATCTTCCCCCTATCTGAAAACCCCTATATTGACCTCAATGGTGAGAAACATTGGTTGTTGGTGCATTCTATAGAGGATGGTGTCAAGACAGAGCTCTTTGCTTTTGTTCCTCACACAGACTGGTCATTAATGGCTCACAAGAACTTTGGAGGTGATGTGAGCAGTATCTAATATTGTGCTTAAATGATTTCTTACAGCGCACCAGTTCTCCAAAGGAGTTGGTAGTGTTTGTTCTGAGATGGTCTCTGACATTAAGACTACTGCTGGAGCCATCTTCAGTCTTCCCTCCAAGTTCTTCATTTGTGACTACCCCCGAGATTCTCAAGCTCAGTGCCATGCATTGCTTGTTAACCCTCATGGCCAATACACAAAGTTTGCACCAGTACTATTTCCCAATCCCAATAATTTGCATTCAATGATATTCCTCAAATCTGCAACACTTGTTAAGGTATGTAAGTTCAACCTTCAAACAACTTTTGATCACATGCACACACCCATTATTCTTGTCCTGTAGATCATCAAAGTAGCATTGTTTGGAAAATTGTCACTTTCTTAAAGGCTGGCCCAAAGACTAAGGGCAAGATCTGGGAGTTGTGACATACCACTGCTGGAATGATTGCTGCTGTGGCTGTTGTGGCACATTACTTTTAAGTGATCCTTGTTACATGCTTGACTAACAAAACTCTACAATAGGGGGTCTTTATACTGTCTGGTGATAAAGAACTGCTGGTGAAGAATGGGAACAAATCCAGCATTTCATACCTTCAGTACCACAACTTCTATCACCAACACCTGCTCTTTAACACTCCCTGGGCCCAAGACATATTCCACTTCTTTAATGATGGTCTATTTTCCAACAGCTCCTTTGAATGTGCTGGCCCATCTCTCAGCCAACCAATGTAGCCAAACAACTGGGAAGATGAATTTGAGCATGCAATGCTCAAAGGCACCCCGGTCTTGGCAGTGGTTGGGGGTACAACACTCCAAGGGTCTGCATGAGCTGGCCCAAATTCTATTTCAGCTGCCATGCAAGATCTTTCCTTATGAAATACTGGTCCTGCTTCTGTGTTCATCCCTGCTCCTGCCACCATTGTTGTTTCTGCCCTGGTTCCTGCTGTTCATGCCTCTGCTGCCCCTGCTGCTGTTCCTGCCTCCGCTGTTGTTCCTGCTATTGTTGCCCCCATTTTTGTCCCTGTCCCTCCCATTGGACTCATTTCTACTCTTGCCTTTTCTGGATCCACTAATCAAGTCCTTCCCACCACACTACAGAGTCAATCTATGCAGCAAGGTGCCACTGCTGCTGTAGTCCATGCATTGATCTCAGCCCCAGCCCTGTTAGTTGCCCTGGTTCCCATCCTTAATGACCATGAACTGGGTGCTGTTGCTGACCTGCCCCAGATGAAAACTAAAGTGAAGTCCAAGTGCAGCAAGGTGAACACTGCAGCTGAGGGAGTGGTAGCAGTCGAGGGTCATAAGACTTGGAGCAAGAAGGATGCTAAGTAATGTCCTCATGCTGTGTAACAGATTGTCATGTCTTTCATGATTCTCCTTTCAAGTACTCTCATCTCCACTTTGTTGATCTTGTCACACTTGTCAATGATTACTTTAGTTTCATTTTTCATGCTAATGAATAGGTGTCATTTGATGTTTTGGTTGCATGAACATGAATAATACAATCATTACATCTAATATGGCTTGAGGCCAGTGCATTGAAAGTGCATTGCAAGGGGCAATGCCTAATTAGGGAGTTGATGGCTATCTTGTACATATAGCCAAACAATTTCATAAGCAGCTACATACTGTATAGTGTTTCAAGTTGGTTCCATGTGCTTTCTACTCTTTTAACCATCTTTGAACCTGGTCAGCATTGGCTGAACTTGTTGCATTGCTGCCACTGTTGGCAATGCCATTGAGACTGGACCTAAGAACCTTACTCCATCAACAATAATTTTTTACTCAAATCATCAAAGCTGACCCTTGTTTCTGAATCCAACACAGATTACAGTTACAGCATCAAGCAATTGGGTACCACTTTCATTGAACATTCTAACTTGTAAGTTTGTGAATTAGTGCAACCCGGTCACCTTCTACTTCCTTTTAAGTTCTGACCCTATTAATAGACCTTGTATTCCAGTTCTTTGTCTTTCTTTGGATTTTGCTGTCAGGTAACCAGCACTTCTCCCTGCTTTACTATAAATATTTCAGTCCTGCCAGTTACATCTAGCTAACCCATTCTGTCAGTGTACTGCCTGCCAGTGGTCCCTTGTCTCCACCTCATCATTCACCCATACTGTCATAACATCCACCATCCCAGCAATATCTCCACTCTTCAAGTTTTGAGTCTTGATGACAGCATTTCTCCCACTGCACTGGCAATGTCCACCCTTCCAGCATACCACCACTCCTCTCAACAACTGCATCTCTCCTGCAACACTGCCCTTCCAGTAATACCTTTTTTTTTTTTTTTCAATCCTTGTTTTACATCTGTAGGGTTCATGTCCCTTTGTTAGATGGGTACAAATGTGCATATAAGTGGGCCTTTCTCGGGCTTTGCTTCTCCTCATCACTGTAACATGTCCCTCCTCAATGTATTGTGTGTGGATGATGGTAGTTCAACTGGGGCAAGTTGACTGTGGTGGTTTGTGGTTTGTGGTCCCCACATAGGCAACTGTATGGGTACACCCTGGGGTATCAGAGGCCATACCCATACCCATACCCAGAAATTACCCATACCCTGACTCTGGGTATGGGTATCTGTCATGGATCTCAAAAAATGGACCCAGGTTACAATCCACAGCAGGTCATACCCATGGTTGCCCTTGTATACACTACTACAAAAATATAACAAGTACTACACTATGATAGCATCCCAACCGTCAGCCAGAGCTTCCTCATCACCCTGCACATCACGAAGGGCAGCCACTGCCACCATGTCTTCAGTCTTGACAAGGTTAAGAAGGCTCCAAGCCCCTGAGCATAGCACCATGTGAGTGGACTGAGCCAAAAGACAGGAACGCATGTGTGTAACAATGAGATGACCATGGCTAAAAAGACATTCAACATCAATGAATGTAGCTAGAACAAATATTAGTTACTGAGCTCACCTGCTGTCATTAAAATAAATGTTGTAGTGCTTACCAGGGTAGTCCATTGCCATGCATGACAGCCTCGGAAATATGGCACGCTGCTCATACCACCAGGCCAGAGGGTCAGTGACATGCTCCACATCAGCATGGAGGTAGCACTCAAGCTCACTGCCTAGGTCAGAGGATTTGGGTGGGGTGAGGGCAACCATAGTGTCAAAGATGTTATCCTAAAGAGATCACAAGCATCAGTTAATGGAAGCAGTACAGCGAATTACACACATGGTTCACCTTAGATGCATTTTCATCTGACCTGTCACACTCACCGGTTCCCTCAGCAGTGTACAAACACTTGAATGCATCTTGGATGAGCGTCTTGGTGGCATCAATCCAGCCCTCCTCCCAGTTTATGTTCTTGAAGTATGTAAGTTTGTGCCATGGATGTAAAACTACAGAAAGTGCCTTTTAGTACATTTATGCACTGAGTACTGGAGCACTTACTCATGGCAATCCTGTATACTTCTGTGCTGTCCGTAAGTTGATAGTACCAATTGAGTGTGCACTTGGAAAGACTGACAGCGGCACAGATAGCGGGGCTGCACTTTCGATTGAGCAAGGATGTTGTGAGCTTCTCGTCAATGAGATCCATGGCAGGAATGACAGTGGTAAGGTTTGGTGTGGCATGTGAGAAGTAGAGTGTTGCATCCTTTAGGATTTAGTATACTACGGTTGTTTACCAAATAGCTGTGAACCATTTACACCACAACACACATTTTTAGGATGTCATGCAACTGTTCCAACAAATTCCACTTGCTGTCATCCAGCTCATATTTTCTCAACCCCAGCACACAGTCCTGGGTCATGCTATTGACTGCTTGACAATGGTTCAGTGCATATTCCAGCATATCCAATGTTGAATTCCACTGGGTTGACACATCACACACATGTTGGTAATCTTTGACCTCATTGCCTCAAGGATTTTGTGCCATGCTGGCAACAACTTCATGGTGGAGTGGATGAGCTTGAATGTGAGCTTGTGGATCTGTCAGCAATCTCTAAATCAGTGCTAGACAAGGTGCATACTAGTAGACCATTTCTCACCTTGACAAGCACTAACCTGATGGGCCTAATGCTTTTCAGCAATTCCTGGTGTTCATTGTTGCTCAACTCCTCAATCTCATCAACAAACCCTTCAATATTGTTGCCTTTCTCTTTGTCCCAGTCCTCGTGTTTAACACCTTCACTCAACTCTTCAAGTTCCCTCAACAAGTGTGCCTCATTAGCACTCTCGTCATCACCTGACTCATTGACTTCCTCTCCTTCTCCAACTTTGCCTTGTTTTTTGGGCTTTGCATCGAACACCCTGATTAGTGCCTTTGCCATGAGGTTTGTGATGTGCAAGAAGCACCATACATGTGTGGATGCCCCACCAAAGTCGAGTAGGGAATCACCCAGTTTCTCGACCATCACATTATTGTTCAAAGCATTATCACAGGTGATGCACAAGATCTATATGAAGGTGAGCAATCTGATCTATCACACCTGATCAGGGACTGAACTTCTCATTGATCTCAAACTCTTGTAGGACACATTGAAATGCTGTTGCAAGTTCTGAGCTTGTGTGAGACTCAAGGGAAGTTAGTCAAGCACATGCATCTGTCAAGGTATGTTACCTTCGCCACCTTGACAATATCTAATGGAAAACTCAATGGTGTTCCCTTGTGTTCCAGATGGACTGAAAATGCAACAAGTGCATGATGGTTTGGCGCCATCTGTGGGTCCATAGTGAAATTGATTTTACTGATGTACTCCTGGTTGAGTCTCTTAAGCTTGACAACCAATGATTAATTATTGAAGTTCACCTTCAACATTTTAGCCACTCTCACTCAGGTCATTGCAAATACAAGCCAAATGTCATGTGAGACAGTCGCAGCAGAAGGTAGGTAGTACTCTGAATGTCCCATCTTCATCAATGACTGAAAGCTGCAATCATCGATGATTATGAATGGCTGCAGATTCTCACACACCCATCTGACCATCTCCACCCTGTGTACCGTGTTACACAATGGAAGGTTCAACAATGGCAAAAATGTACTTGGTCTTGGCACACATACAGTGGCTCAAAAAACTGTCCGCATGTTTGGATATTTTCCACTAAAGTTGATAACCCCCCATACTGCCTAAGCTAGGCCCTAGTATATGAGTGTATGAAACAATGCTCTTACCCATGGCTCTCTACAGATCCAAGGGCCAAAAGATTTGAATAAGATCTGATGGAATGGCAGCCATTTCAAAATAATGGTGCATGCGGACAGTTATTTGACTTTAGGTTTGGATTACATACATTTGGTAATGCTTCTATTATGTTATCCTTATGTAACTGAGTGTCAGACACTATATAAACTCACCACCATTCCATGTTTATTTTCCCACCATTGCCATGAAACAAATCTCTGCTTCTCAAAGAAACAATATCATCTCTCTCTCCTCTCTTGATATTTCCTCTTGGCAAATTGCTGCCCAAACTGGCCTAGGGAAGTCTACAGTATGCCAGGTTCTTCTGGAACTCCAGCCAAAGAAGACTAGGCTGCATGGTGGCCGACCTTTAAAGCTTACTCCTACCAACAAAAGAGCTATTGTTCAGCAAATCATTACTGGCAAGGCCAAAAATGCTGTTCATGCCACTCAATTCATCAAATTTATTATTGATGCTCCTGTCTGCCCCCAGACTGTGAGAAATACCCTCAGGAAAGCCTCTTCAAAGGCTGTGGTAAAGAAAAAGAAGCCACTACTCTCTAAGAAACATAAAAAGAACAGGCTAGCTTTTGCTCTCAAGTACCAACATTGGACTGTGGAGGACTGGAAGAGGGTTATCTGGTCAGATGAAACCAAAATCAATAGGATTGGGTCAGATGGGCAAGAGTATGTGTGGAAAAAGAAAGATGAAGGGCTGATTGCTAGAGAGGTCAAAGGTACAGTCAAGTTTGGAGGAGGTTCACTAATGATATGGGGCTGCATAGGGTGAAATGGAGTAGGAGTTTTGAGTGAGGTAGAAGGGAGGATGGATGCTGAACAGTATGTAGCCATTTTGGAGCAGGAGTTGTTGAAGAGCATGGAGGATTTTGGAATTCCAGAAGATGATATTATCTTTCAACAAGATAATGATCCAAAGCACACCTCTAGAAAAGCTCAAAGTTGGTTTGAAGAACAAGAGATCAACCTTCTGGACTGGCCTGCCCAATCTCCAGACCTTAATCACATTGAACATACTTGAAATCACCTCAAAGAGATTTCTTTCAGGTTATGAAAGTGCTCCTACAGGAGTTTATCAATTATGGGAAAGGGTAGTGGAGGAGTGGGGGAAGATTGATGAGAAGCAATATCAAAAATGGATAGAAAGCATGCCTAGAAGGATTAAGGCAGTTATTAAGGTCAAAGAAGCTCATACCAAGTACTAGATACTTGAATTTGTATAAAGTCAAACAATTGTCCGCATGTGCCATCATTTTGAAATGGCTGCCATTCCATCAGATCATATTCAAATCTTTTGGCCCTTGGATTTGTAGAGAGCCAAGAGTAAGAGCATTCTTTCATACACTCATAGGTTAGGGCCTGGATTAGGCAGTATGGGGGGTTATTAACTTTAGTGGAAAATATTCAAATATGCAGACATTTTTTTGAGCCACTGTATGGACATGGCATTAAATATAAACAAGCTCCACATGCTGTCAACATATGGGAGATATGACAATATAGCCATGCAAGCAGAAATCCTGTGACATGCATGTTTCGTTTCTATCTCAGTTGTTTTGGCCATGTGTTATTCTCTGTCAATCCATCTCAGTTTATTGGTATGCCTACCCATCCAGCTTTACAATTGAAGGCATGGACAAATTCACATTTATTGGAATATGCATGTTTAGCAGAACATGTAGAGGGTGAGTGAAGCACTCAACTTTTGCAAGACATGTATCTGATATAGACAAAGCTATTGTTGGTGTTGATCCAGATGCCATGGAGACAGATACTGTGACACATGATAGCAATGAAATTCTCATTGTTCACGAAAGTCTTGCAGAGCAAATGGAGGAGAACATCATGACAAATGAATGTTCCAGAAATGAGTCGAGAGGGCTGCAGAGGCAGTTCATTCAATTGGAGGAATCCTATGCAGAACTGGAGCATGAGCATGCTGAACTGAAAGCTGAGCATGCACTAATGGAAAAAAATAAAGAGGGCATGAAGATGAAATACAAATCTTTGAAAAAAAGATATAACACATGAATTGTTACACTAAGCGTAGAACCTAGCTTTTATTGAGGGAATTTCTGTAACATGAATGGCAGGGATGAATGAAGCACACAAGGAGGAGCGGCCTATACTGTAGATGGTGAAACAGTGTATATCTCTGGAATGACTGTGGTGAATGACATTATGGCTATTCTATTGAAGCATTGGATGCTTCATTCTGAGTTTACTTGTCTGATGTAAGTGCATCTTGGGACGATCTATAAATTCAACACTAATAGGTTGATACTGTATATGTCAGATGCATAGAAATTCTGTGAGTGATGGCATTGGTGTTATGTTTGCATTGTTCCGAAGGTGAATATGATACTGTATGTATGAGGAATCTGTGCTACATCTGCAAATGGTCCATGCAGACACCAGTTTTGTGCAATATGCATTGTGAAACAATGGATTCAGTGGATAAATACATAGTTGTCATGGGCTGTTCAAGTGTCTTGTTTGTCACCATGGATTGCCTTGGTTAATTCAGTCAGGCCACCAAACTCCAGATAATATGCTGTTTTGGGAGGATCATTGAACGCAGCAATTGATCCAGGGTGTGATCAAAGAAGTTACTTGAGGGTTAGATATGTATGAGTATGAGGTGAGGCAGTTTGTGGGGCAGGAGGGGTTCCATCTCACAAATGAGTGGAAAAAGACAATGGAATATCAGAACCAGTGTGCTATGTGAGCATTTTTATACAATTTCATGGCATGACAATCTGAGTTCATACGACAGTTTAGGGTCAGTACACAATTGTTGAATAGGTTCTTATGGTATTGGTTGTAGCTGGACTTGATTATGCTAGAGGAACAAGTAATGCTGAACTTCAAGGTTATTGAAGCTATGGATTATCAAGGGAATCAGAGGATGTATATTCCTTGATCACCTTCACTGCCTGCTGCTCCACACACCTTTATGAGCAGGGGGACTGTGCATGTCCATTCTGGTTGCAGAGAACATTGTCGTGGAGGATTATGATATGTATATACCTGCCATTGTCAACCTATGCATTGCAAATCTAAGGACTCCATGATATCATTGTTGATTTGTTCATGTAGTTATATATATTAATATATCATGGAATGACATCATTATTCATATATGGTCTACATTATTGCCTTATTAGTCACGATCAACAATGTTCATATAGTGCCATGTGGATTTCACACTCAATGTACTTAGCCACTTCTGACCATTGAAGAATACTCTAGATCACATACACTTCACTATGCCTTCATGCAACAGCACACAAGAAATTCTGTGAAGAATCCAAGCAGAATGGCTTGAAAGACATCACATCTCAATATTGGATGTAAACTTCATGTTGAATTGATGTAAATTGTATCATAATTTGCAAAGAACTGTAGAACAAATGCAGCACTGAAGTTGAGGAGGTATCCATTGCTCTGAATTCCATCAATGTGGATATGAGCAATGCCAATACAAGCAGCCTTTTCCAGAAATCTACCTGGGACTCGGAGATAATCATTACACATTCAGACATGTCACTGATGTGTTTGAGCCATGAAGTTTAGACAGAACTGTATCTGTCACTTGAGAAATTGGCATTTTCATGGACATTATCATTCTGGCAGTAAGAAAATTGGATTTACCAAAAGGAGATGGTAAGGTTACAAAGTTACCAGCTCTGAGAGACTAGGTACTGGGAAGAGTTCACACAAAGCAAGATGATGGGAATGGGGCAGCAGTTACAGTATATGGAACAGGAGTTAACAAGAATAAGATACGGGAGGCAGAAACTTGACAGGCTCATCAAGCAGAGGTGAGTTGATTAGAGACAGGATTAGAAACAGAACACCAGAGGGGGCATATAATGGATGCAGAACAATGGACATTGACAAGAAAGATGGAGGAGATCATCCATCAGCTAGAGGAGAATTGCAAATGCACAATGTAGGTTCATCTGTTATGTGAGTGTACCAATTTATTAATGGTTGGTTTCACAAATGTCTTGAATGCCTGTGAGTTGCCAAGTACAAGTTGTTGTTTTACTCCAAATTTACTGACAGAATTGACAGGACATTTTCAGTAACATTCAGGTGTAGATGAAACAACCCTTAAGAGCATAGCTCCTTAGGTTGCCAACAGAATACTTGGACTCAGAGGAAGAAACGTAGGGAAGAGGCTTGTCAGGCCAAACGAGTCCTTTTCATAGCACTTGAGGGGAAAGCACCAAGATAACTATACTGGAGTTCTCTGGTGGTGGCATCGAGCCTTAAGTACCTACTAGTGGTATGTACATGTTGTGACTGTATCTAACAATCTGGAAACAAATGGAGAAATGGGCATAGGGTATAAATAGAGATGAAAAATATAAGGCCAACACACAGTGTGGCAGAATGGAAGAGAAGCATAATTGTGAGGCAAACATGTGTATCAAAAGAATGGAAGAGAAGTGTGATCAAATGCTTCTGTGAAGAGGTGAAACATAAAGTGTGAAAACGGAGAAGATGAGAAGTCTCGTGCGTGAAACAGAAGCAGGAATGAGTAAGTGGCACAAGATAAGGGTGAAGGGCAAGAATTGTCTGTTGGGATACGTGGAAAACAATAAGTTCAACGAACATAGGGGCATGGGAATATATCAATCGTAACACTACCCCCCTTCTAGGGATCGACTTCCAGGTGATTCAAGGGTGGAGACCTGCATTCAGTATAATTCACGTAAGGGTTAAATAATTTCTCGAACTGGGCGAAGGTCATGGACAGTTTGTGTGGGGCACTTGGGTGAAGGATATGAAATTCGTGGATGGCGTCCTTAGTGCCAGATAGATTTCTGAGTGGTTCCCATGTGCGATCTGTCTCTTCAAAGCCTTTCCAGTGCACCAGGTATTCAAGATGGCATCCCTTCAATTGGGAGTCCACCAAATAATCTACTTTGTGAAGTTCTTAGTCTTCGGTGATTTCAACCGGGCTGGGCCGGGTGACAGGTTGACCGGGCAACCATTCCTTGTAAGATTTGACGTGAGAGATATTCACAACATCATGGATCTTCATTCCCCTGGGAAGTCTAAGCTTAACTGCATTGGGGCCCATGAGTTCCAAAATAGGGAAGGGGTCTAGCCACCATTTCGTTAACTTCTTTGATTGGCACGTCAAGCACAGGTTGTCTGTGGCTAACCAGACCTTATCTCCGACCTGATACTGTGGGGCTTTGAACTGGTGTTTATCTGCTTGAGCTTTCATTCACTCTTGGGACTCCTTTAGATTATCTTTAGTTTCCTTCAAAGTCTTGCTTATTGGCAGAGGAAAGCTTGGATGGACGACCTCCAGTAGCTTTTTGGAGCTCAGAACACTCTTTGGAGCGTAATCTAGATATGGTAGACACATTAAGACCAGTAGTGAATGCAATAGAGTGAGCAGATTGGCCAGCATCAAGCATAGAGAGAATGGTTTGTTTTTGAGTAGGAGAGATGGTTCCCATGATGGTTGTGGTTGGAAACAAAGATGCATGTGAACTATTTTAAACTCAGACATGGTTCTAATATGTGTATGTTTGTTTGTATGACCAAACATAACCAAATAACACTTG
>JBBPNN010000058.1:0-63831 GCA_038090935.1 Hortiboletus campestris
TAACACGCCGGTGCCGAATAGGGGACGCTTGATGTGGCCGTACAGAGAACGGGAGCGCAGGGTCATGGCACAATAACGTTCATCCAGAACAATATCTACTATGACGCGTTCTTCCTAGAGGCGACCGGTGTGTACAACTTTTTTTTATTGTGCGCGCACTGATGATGGGAACAAGTGTTGAATGGTGCATGTGACAACGGTCGGTGCACCATGCCAAACGGCCTGAGTTATCTTGTAAGTGTCGCGCGTCATAGTCGACACCTCTGGTCAACGGTCAGCTGCTCAAGGTAAGAGGGTCAGACTGACCTACCTATTCGTGTGTGTTGACTCCTTGCCGAACACTCGGCCAGCTCCCTCGAACCTCTTACCATTCGCTACTTGCCCCCATTCATCCTTTGGCCTTGGCCGGACAAATAACTATATCGAGGACCACTTTATCAACATGGAGGGCGTTATCCCAAATTCCCGTGTCATCATCCATCCACCGCCCGGACTGAGTGAGGGATCGTGGAAACGCGAGTTGTTTTTGAGGCCCGGACAGTGGATTCCTTGGGTGACGCTGACAGTTGTTGTGGCCACTGCGATATTGGCAATCATCGTGTTCATATTGCATCTCAATGAGAAGGTAGGCCTATCTTTGATCGTTATTGGTGATGTCACTTAAAGTGGACTTTAGCGAGAGGACGAGTCGGAGAGAAGGAGAGCATCACATCACATCAATTTCGACGCGTTATAGAATGAACTTCAGGACTTGCTATGTTACATACTATGATTAAACAAAATCTTCTCTTGTGTACATGAAACCACAGGCTCGACTATAATTTGGTCTGAAGTTTCCATTTAGTGTCTTTCCCTTCTCCACCGAGTCTCTCGACCTTTCTTTCAGCCACCAGCTTGTGGAGGTGTTGATTAATGCTCCGCGCGGCGGGCTCCCATAAATCACGGGGGTACGCCGCATATATGTTGGAGACGATTTCCCAAGTAGACCAGGCCCCTCCGAGATCTTCTGGGGCCTGCTGTAGGACTTGCACGATCTGACCTTCCCTCTCCATCCGGTGTTCAATGTACATTTTTATGACCTGCTCGCCATTTGGAACTACGGGTCCATGAGCGGGATAGAGGACGGTGTCTTTGTCGAGGTACGATAAAAGCGAACGAAGAGTCGACAAATACGTCCCAAGATCTTCAAACACGGCGGTCCCTTGCCCGAGGACAGAATCAGCTGTGTAAAGTACGTGTTCGGAGGGAAACAAGAGAGCGATAGAGTCCTCTGTGTGTCCTGGAGTGTAGATAACTTGGAAGCTGGCATCCGGGTCGGAAGCGGCGGAGATGGGGAAAGATTGATCATCGTGTAAGTCATGGAATAGTGATCCACTCGGACCGGGCGTGTACATGTCAGGTTCGACGGACTGGATTGCATGTTGGAACCTCTCGTCTGGAAGTGATTTATGCGGGAACTTGTGTATCCGCGGAGGTTGGAAGGGAAGCGGTGCGTTGCGTGCTTCCCAGAGGCCCCTGAGGAGGTTTAGCACGGAGAAGAGCCCACCGACATGGTCAGGGTGCCAGTGGGAGATGATGATATCTGAGACATGTTGTCGTGGTGATTCCGCACTAGCATCGCCGATACCATGTTCGAGGGCGGATTCGAGGAGGGGGATGTATCCCGGTCTCCCTTCGCCAGTGTCGATGAGAGTATAGGGGGGGTTCTCGCCGACGAGATAGGTGTTTGTGCCTGAATACATGACTCAGATGATACAGGACGATGTACAAGGACGTTTACCCTGCAATGTGAATTTCCCTGGGTTCTGTCAGTCGACCGAGTCAGACGGTGCTTGTAAGTTAGGGGTGAGTGCCTACCTGGCCGAGGATGCGCACTATGCGGTCGTTGAGCTGTTCGGAATGGTTGGTCTTGCATCTCCAATGTGTCTGTGAATGTGCTTACCCGTACGACCGATGCGAGTGCGTGCAGTTTCTCCATCCTGACTTGAACAAGTTGAGTGCTGACACTGAGGCTGATCCTCCTGTGGGCGTATTTTTCCCACGACTACTCTTTTTAGTTGGTCATGACTAGCGGAGCACCCGCGAGAATGGTTACAAGAAAAAGGTTCGCCCACCCGTTGTTGTTCCTTTGCAATGATTCTGACTTGTGCTGCAGGTCCCGCTCGCTCTCTCCAGACCAGTCGGACGGGCCACCACCACCCACCCGGAGGAGATCACGTTCGCCACCGCCCCGAGTTCAATTAGACCTCCCCAAGGTAAATGACGTCGACCCAGTCCGACGAGCGTTGCGCGAAAGAGAACTTGCCGCACGCTTGGCCGCAGTCGAACTCGAAAAGGCTGCAAAACCAAAGGAACAAGAGAGCGCCCAGGATTTGGCCGGGAGGCAAGCCGAGTTTGCCAAGCTCGTTGGCTCTCGCTCTGGTGGAGTCTACGTCCCTCCTGCTCGCCTCCGCGCTCTCCAAGCCGCCGCTGCGTCGGACAAGTCCAGCACCGAGTACCAGCGGCTCTCTTGGGATGCACTCCGTAAATCCATCACTGGTATTGTCAACCGTGTCAATATCGCCAACATCAAGCAGGTCGTACCGGAGCTGTTTTCTGAGGATCTCATTCGCGGGCGCGGACTATTTGCACGTAGCGTCATGAAAGCGCAGGCAGCAAGTTTACCCTTCACACCAGTCTTCGCTTCTCTCGTCACTATCATCAACACAAAACTCCCCCAAGTGGGAGAACTGGTCCTCACTCGACTCATAAGTCAGTTCAGGAGGGCTTTCAAACGAAACGATAAAGTATGTCGTTCATTTAGTTGCCTCTCGCGGAGCACTTAGAATGTCATCAGATTGTCTGTAATTCAACCACCACCTTCATAGCGCACCTCGTCAACCAAGCCGTTGCACACGAGATTATCGCACTTCAAATTCTTGTCTTGCTGCTCGAGCGCCCAACCGATGACTCCATTGAGATTGCCGTTGGATTTACTCGTGAAGTTGGCGCATTTCTCGCGGAAAACTCTCCCAAAGCAAACGCAACCGTCTTTGAACGCTTTCGTGCAGTTCTCAACGAAGGATCTATCAGTCACCGTGTCCAGTACATGATCGAGGTTCTCATGCAAGTGCGCAAAGACAAATACAAGGACAATCCCATATTGCCAGAGGGCTTGGACCTAGTAGAAGAAGATGAGCAGATTACCCACCAGATTCAATTGGAGGATGATCTACAAGTCCAAGAGGGATTAAGTAAGTTGGCAAGTTTGACGATTATAATGCAGACTCATTCGTTGGCGCAGACATCTTCAAATTCGACCCCAATTATCTGGAGAACGAAGAGAAATATAAAGCGATCAAAGCCGAGATCCTTGGCGAAAATTCGGACGAGGAGTCTGGTTCCGAGTCGAGTGAGGAAGAGGAGGAGGGTGACGAGGAAGGTGATTGGCCTTCTACTCGAGTATAGCGCACATACTCACGAATCCGGGTAGCTGTTGAAGAAAAAGAGGGTATCGAGGATCATACCGGGACCAACCTGGTGAATCTGCGGCGGATAATATACCTCACTATCATGAACGCCCTGAACTACGAAGAAGCTGTGCACAAACTTCTCAAGGTCCAACTCGGGGAGGGCGAAGAGGTATGTGTATGGTCTCCCAGTCGTCAACAGCATTTGATAAGCACACCGTTCTTAGATTGAACTCATCAACATGATTATCGAGTGTTGTTCTCAAGAACGGTCCTACTCCAACTTTTACGGGCTCATTGGCGAGCGTTTCAGTAAACTCAACCGTGTTTGGATGGAATGTCTCGAACAAGCGTTTGGTAATTACTACCACACAATCCACAGATACGAAACGAACCGGCTGCGGAACATTTCTCGTTTCTTTGGGCACATGCTTGCTAGCGATGCTATCTCCTGGGTCGTTCTTGAAAATATCAAGATGAATGAAGACGATACGACCTCCAGTTCTCGTATCTTTGTGAAGATCTTCATGCAGGAGATGATGGAGAGCATGGGCTTGAAGAACCTAGCAGAACGATTCAAGGATGAGGAAGTAAGAACCGCGTGCAGGAATATGTTCCCGACAGATAATCCGAAGAATACGCGGTTTTCGATCAACTATTTCACAAGTATCGGTCTGGGCGTGCTGACGGAGGACATGAGGGAATATCTCAAGGTTTGTCTGCCGCTACAGCCTTGTGCTCTTCGTTAACGGTTATACCTAGAACGCGCCTCGTATGATCATGGAACAACGTCGTGCGATGCTCGAACAAGAGTCTTCGTCATCAGACTCCGATTCGGATAGCGACTCTGACACAGACACAGATTCCGGGTCAGAGTCTGATCCAGATTCGGAGCCGTCCGACTCGGAGTCCTCTGTCGACGCGAGGCGCCGCAACCGCAGAACACCCACCCCCCCAAGTCGTGACAGAGAACGCAGCCCAGACTATGGCCGTGACCGCCGCAGAGACTCGAGACGCGATAGGGATGACAGTCGCGACAGAGAGGGTTCCCGGACTCCACCTCCACCGCGCCGTTCTCCCTCGCCACCGCCGCGGTACCGTGAAGATCGTTCGTTGGGTCGACGTGATTCGCCACCTCGCCGTCGCCGTGCCTCACCCTCACCCCGGCCCAGGGATGACAGCAGGCGTGACCGGCATCGGGACATGGACCAGCATCGGAGGGGTGATTCGCGTGACCGCGAAAGGGGTTACTCGAAGAGAGGGGATAGGTACGAAAGAGATGGCAGGCGGAGGGACAATTACAGGAATCGGTCTGTTACACCTGATAGGAGACGGAGGGACGAGGAAGAGAGGAATTATGGCAATCGCAGGAGTTGAAGGCGGAGAGCGTCATGTACGGCCTCTCGAGATTGTTTCTTTACCTGTAATATCCTACTATCTCTGTTCGCTCACGTTGTGTTGGACAAGTTGCTCATGCTCGAGGTCATTCCGATACATTGAATCAGTGGTACTCTGCCACCTAGACTACGCTCTGGGGACAGCACCTGCGTTGCAGTCGATTGTAATTGGGAAATGGTACATGGTACAGAATATAGAGTACAAGATACATGATGGCACTGAAAATTTATGCCATTCCGCATCGTTCAAGCTAGGAGCTTCCAGACTAGGCTCGTAACGACGACGAGAAGGAAAGTCGGCACCGTGGCCCCTGGTATCGCTGCGCTGGATCCAGGAACAGGGAGGAAATGCGAAGCATCCTCCGCTTGCTGGGCGGCTGATTGCTGTATTGTCGATGAGGAACGTCAATTTAAAATTGGGGATGGATTCAGGTACCTTGAAGGCGACGAGCCCGACGATCACCCCGGCAGCGAAGAAAGCAAATGCGATCAAAAGCCAGATGACACCCCAAACTGTGGACGGTCAGAAACCATAGTTATCGAAAGTGTCTAGCATGAAGACGAACCTTGGGATGGAAAGCATCCGCAGATTCGAGCGAATGCAGAAGCATCTGAGTTATTCACTTTGCGCGCAATGGTATCGTCTACTAAATGTTAACACCCGCTAGGGCAGAAGATCGATCTACACTGACCAATCACGTCCCAAAGGACGTACAAGTCTGACATGACACCAATAAACAAGATCTAGAGATCACGATGAGTGGGTTGGAGCGAACGAATAAGAAACATGCTTACAAAATATCGAAGGGCTACGCCCCCTTCGACAAACCAGAATAGAACGATCAGGCCAGACATCCCGATGATAAGAGCCCATGTCCTAGAATAATGTGAGCTGGATGAAGACGAACGCGACGTAGATCATGAAAACGTACAACCAGTTCTTTCGGGCCCACCATAGTGTAAATAGGAAAAATGCGGCGAGGACAAGACAGGCGATTTTACTTGCGTTGGTGTCGAACCCGCATGCGATTAAGCAGGCTCCAATGAGTGAAGAGCCGAGATATCCCGCAGGTAGAGTGATCCAGGGTATACCACCAGACATTCGAGTCTCACCACCCTCGTCGGCTGTATACTAGGTAAGCACTCGTCAGTCAGCTCATATAGGGTTCACGTCACTGACGGTCCAGTTCCACAGAGTGAATGGTCGCACAGGTCAGGACGCCGGCAATCGCATGGCTCATCTACAAAAATGAATTTTCGGGCAGACTGGTGGTGGTGGTTCGCGCTCACCTCGTGGAAACCGACCGTAAGCAATCTTTGGAATAGGTTAGTCTACTAAACCAACAGGTCGATAGTGCTCGTTCGACATACTTGAATGGATAAACTAGAGAGGCAGATTAGCTACGGTCACCGTATAGGACGAAGAGACTAACTTATCCAGCTGAGGATAGGTACATGCCTCGAACGCAATTGTCAGGTGCCCTGGACGAAGTTCAGAGCCAGTCAGATGCTCACCATAGTATGGCTATTATGATGACATAACAGCCAGCAACAATGAGAGTTGTTCTCTGCGTAGCGTTGGGCGTAAGCTCTGTGGATGCGTCTCTAGGATACAGATAGTCATGGTCATCGAGGAAAGGCATGTTGTGGTCGTGAAGAGAATTACTGTGCACTGCGCCCTCGGCCTGTGTCCAAATACAGCCAAGTACCGCGAGTGTTGTGATTGGTCCGTTGCCAAGCCCTACGACTTTCGTGGCCCCTAGTTACGCCGAACAGCCTTTTCGAGAACCAAGATGGGGTCGTTAATCATAAATTCCAGAATTATACGATAATGATGACACGGTATAAAAACAACAGACCAAGGGTAGCACAACAGAGGATATAAGTAAAGGCGACGAGTGATGGAAACACGACTCAGAGCTCATCGTCGTCAAAGACCTCCTCGCCTCTCTTTTTGCGTGCAATTCGATCCTTCTTCGCCTGTACAGGAAACCGTAGTCAGCAAACACGAAATCTGACAAATATTCACATCAGGCCTAACCTTACGAAGCTCAGCAGAAGTAAGCTTCTTGGTCTTCTTGGTGTCGATCTTGTTACCCATAGCATCATATTGGTCTTCCTCTTCTCCTTCTTTCTTGTCAATCCGAGGACCAGATCCTTGTCCTTCAACCCAGTTGTGGCCAGATGCCTCAAGACGACCATCGCGCATGGCCCAGACCCTAGAGAATATCGATCAGAGAACGTCATGCCCAATAATGAAGTGGTATTTACTCAGTGCAAAGGGACTCGGAGAAGTCTCTGTTGTGTGTGATAACGAGGACGCCACCCTCGAAGACCTTCAAAGCCTCAATCAGGGCAGCCAGTGACTCACGGTCAAGGTAATCTGCGCACGATATTAAGCAGTCATACTTTCACTACAGAACGAACGGACATACTGGTAGGCTCATCCAAACAGATGGTGTGAGGACGACGCCACGTCGCAGCACCCAGGACGATCTTAACTTTCTGCCCACCAGATAGGCCGCGCATAGTGTTGTGAGACACGAACTCGGGCTCCAAGCCAAAGTCAGCAAAGTGCTTCTCAATCTCACGACGAACAAGAGGGCGAAGCAGACCGAGGCGTTGAGCTTCGCGTGTGTCGACCTCCAAGACTTTCTGTGGAAGGGGACACATGAAAATCACTATGGATAACAAAGTGAAGCAGAACTGACCTTCTCAAAGCCACGCTTGACAAGTTCATCACGAGGGATCCACAGGTTCTCCGAAGAGCTGAGTCCCTTGAAAGAGACTTCGTACTCGTACGACTGCTTCAATTTCTTGCGGGCAATAATCTCGTCGATCTGTCTCTTCTGTCCCTCGTGGATGTAAAGAGCACCATCCTTCATCTTCTGTGCCTCGGCTGCGGTGATTTGACGACTGGCCTTGTCCATTTCCTCCAAGTCCTCGCCGGTCTGGTAACGCCAGAGCATGTACTCGAGGGGCGTCTTGTCGAGGTGGTGGTCAATGTGGTGGAAGGCGTGTTGGGCAACGTAACCGATCACCAAGTTAGGGTGCTTCCAGATTTCGCCACCCTTGTTGGGCTCCATCTCTCCAGTGAGAAGTTTGACCAACGTCGATTTTCCGGAGCCGTTTGGGCCGAGAACAGCGACACGGGAAGAAAGTGAGACTTGAAGAGTGATGTCGTACAATTGCTGGACGGGTTGCGAGGGGTACTGGAAGCCAACCTTGCGCATTTTTAGCAAGCTCTTCTCCTTGGTCTTGACGCCCTCGAGAAGAGGAGGGTCGGGGAGCTTGAACTTGTAATCCTCGGCAGCCTCAAGAGTGTAGTACGACTTGGCCTCTGGTACTTGCTTCACAAAGGCCTCGAGATTGCCACGGTACTTCCGAATCTTGAAGCGATTGAGGTGAAGAACATCGGTGATGGTGTTGTTGAGGAAGCCGGAGTCATGAGACACGATGACTATGGACAGAGTCAGCAAATATATCGCTTCAGCTGGGGAAATACATACTTGATGTGCAGTGTTTCAACGAGGTGAGATAGCTTTCGAGCCACGCGACGTTCACCACATCCAAGTGGTTAGTAGGCTCATCGAGGAGTAGAATGTCGGCCTTGAAGAGCATTGCTCTGGCTAGGGCGAGCTTCATCTTCCAACCTCCGGATAAGCTACCGATTGCATGCTTCTGGCGTTCATCGCTGAAACCGACAGAGGCGAGGGTATCAATGACCTCTGCTTCATTGGCAAGAATACGTTTGTCGGACAAAATGAATTGCAGGACAGAAGTGTCGGCTTCGCTACCATCGATATCATGCTCGACATAGAAGGTACGGACCTCGTCCGGGGAGGGAAAGCCTTCCACCTGACCGTTGGTGATGGCCCGCATGAGGGTGGACTTGCCAGTACCATTCTTTCCACAAAGACCGTAACGGTGGCCACGTTTGAGACGAAGGGTGGCAGTGTTGAGAAGGATCTTAGCACCATAAGCGAGGGAAAATTGGCAATTGCACAAGTCTTCGCCTTCGTCTTCATCCTCGGCGACATCGTCGTCATCATCGCCCGAAGAAGCTGAACGAACAGCCCACTCCCCAGTGACAGAGACAGGGTCGGGGTCGGGGGTAACAAACGACAGGTACGGAGCAAGGGATCCCCACTCCGAAATATCGAAATTCTTGGCGTTCACCAAGTTTGTGGCGAGTTGAGATACATACATAACAGTAGCGTCCTTGAGCTCAGGAGCGCTCGCGCCCAGCTTCTTGTATACGGTAGAAAGGGTTGAAGTAAGCTGAGAAGGCTCCGCGACTTTCAAAGGAGGAAGGTCGGTCCCATCACCCTCAGGGACCTGACCAACTTGACGAAGAGTCGTGATTGCCTTGCCAACAACACCACGTGCTTCAGGGTCACCGATTGAAGTCTCAACCTTGATAAGACCCGGAAGCAGCTTAGGCAAGAAGGGGCGAACGGTGATTGGAGAGTCAACCAACTTGGACATGTTGTCCACGATGCTAAACATAAAGGTGAATAACTTTGATGCGATCAAAATGAGCGTATGATAAACTTACACTGCAACTTTGCGTTTTGTGGCGGTAAGCTTCTCATTAATACCACGGGACAAGAGAGGAACCATAAGAGAGAGGGTGGGACAATCTACTTCAGAAACGAATGTAGTAGCCGAGAGGAGTTGGATAGTCTTGGGTACCTCCTCGACCGGGTTAATTAGCGCCTTGATGAGAGCCGGAATAAAGCGTTCAATGTCCTTGTTGGAAACCAAAGCACAGGCCTTTTCAAGTGAATCGCGAGCCGCTTTCTTCACGTCAGCTTTGGTATCCCAGATGGCCTCGGAGAGGACGGGAACAATATCAGGCATGAGGCGAGCGGTCTGGACGGGGGCGCTGACGACAAGCTGGTTCAGGATAACCAGTGCACCGGTCTTAACCTGCCATTTTCCGGCTGTTTTGATCTGGTGGAGGAGGGCGGGAAGAAGAAGAGCAGCAGCCCAGGGGTTCATTGTGGCAGCGAACTCCCTGACAGCTCCCACCGCCGAGTTGCGGGCGGCAGGCATCTTGTCGGCGAAGCCTTCGATAAGGGCAGAGTAGAGGCCCGAGCTGATGAAAGTGGGCTCGAGGGCCTTTGTTGCACCAGCCCTAGCGAGCACAACAATAGCATCGGCAGCGCCCTCACGAGCAGCCGGCGATTTTTTGTCAGAGAGGGCCATGAGGGCGGCCTCAGTGAAACCGACTGCGTTGATGGCAGCAGGTCCGTTATTTTGGATAGCAGAAGCAAGAGCCTTCGCAGCAGCGTCACGGGAAGCTTTGTCCGCGACGAAGAGGGTAGCAACGTCGACTTGGCCGTCGACAACGCCCTTGAGCGAGGCAGGAGAAGGAACAGCGGGAGCGATTGCGGTAACAGCGGGCATTTCTAAAATCTGGGAGAGATGAGAGGGGGACGACAATACTGGGCATGGATATACCTATGGATGGTCTAGAGGTATATGTAAAATTTATTCGATGTTCAAAACGCAAGAAAAGGCCGAACAAGGAACGCTCTATTACGCTCTACAGTCTATAATGCCTAGAAGGAGGTCAGGAGATAAGCCAAAACGACTCAACGAGGGCGGGCTACGACGGACCTCTATAAGCAGGAGGAAAAGGAAAACAAAAAATGAGCGGGGATGTAGAAAAGTGAGGGTGTCGCCTCCGTAATAAATACTATCGCATTCGGACTTTCAAAACAATTTGCCGGATCCCGGTGCACGGAGCGGTGCAGAACAGCCTCAGCCATTGTGTAGTAAAATGTCTGCTGTACTTATTCCATAAAATGAGATAAAGACATGGCCATGTGCAACTATTCTCCGTCCAAGTTGGCGAAGCTTAGCGGCGTGAAAGCCTGTTCGGAGATAAGAAATCAGCATGTGCACCACACGTTGTTGGACATTACATACATATCCTTCTCCTCCATAATGCTTGCTGTTCGCCTCAACCCAGTGGAGACGAAGAGCATGCAAAAACGCCGAAAGTCCCTAAATTAGGATATATCGATCTACGGTCAGACGCGTTCGTCAGGATAGATACGCACCTCCATGAGACACAAAACAAAGACAGTAAGGGAAAACCACATCACAACCATAAGCCCGATTACAATGACGCCGATGATCCCCTCCATTCCTAGAACACCTTCTAGCGTCATGCTCCACAAAACTTCGGATAATTGAGCGTGGGCCAGGGAGAGTGCCCACAACCGCAGGTACGAAGCTGTATGCGAAATGCAACCGAGGCAGAATTCAATAGTATGGATAACCTGATGGATGACAACCTCCCCAAAGTCGTGCTGTTCCCGACGAGATCTATCAGCAACACAACACCCAGAGAAGAACGAATCACTCACATGTTCTTCTTCCATTTCTTCAACAATGATCCGTCCACTGCCTTCTTCCTCAAATTCCAGAACCTCGTCGGAACTCTCGCGAGGACCGTCATGATGTCCAAGCCCCACGTACCCTTGACTCTGAATTTTTTGCATTTCCTTCCAGAGGAAGTACGGCTTCATGCATAGCATCCAAGGAACGCAGATGACGGCAAGTAGAAGCAAGATAACTTGTACAAATCCTTGTCCGGGATAAAGTTGACTTTGTGGATCGACCGTTCCGGGGGATAAGAACATCCCAATCAACATGTTTAACAACGATGGGGGCCCTGTCGATGCCTTCGACCAATCGATCGTCCATTTGTAAATGATGCAGGTGACTAGGTATCCAAAAATTGACTGGAGGAAAATCATCTGAGGAACGAAATTCGCGTAAATATCCAACGGACGCTTGAACTTGATGTGATTGGGCAGTTGGAGGCACAACGCAAATGTCATCTGAGATTGTGTCAATTTAGGCTGTACAATGAAACCAGCGTGTCACATACATGAATCACCCCAAGAGTAATCGCCATTTTCATCTTATACGAATTCGTAAATACCAAGCCATTATCCGCACCATGCCAGCCTGGATCCAAGCCGAAGGGATAAACGAGTCCATTTGATGTACCATGGACGACAGTCCCATTGCCTTCTGGGAAGTACCATCCAGAGTGCCAAATATGAAGGGACTTGGAGAATATGTCGTTATACATGAGGCCAGTGTAGACCGAGAACAGTCCCATCAAAAGAATGATGTATCGCCCACTAGATGTATGTTAGCAACGCTGGACCCACGATCCTCCATTGTGACTTACAAGAAGAATAGCCCTGTAATCTGAAGCGGGAGAGTGAGCCAGGAGCAATTTTTCAAAGCTTCAACTCACCTCTCCGAGCTCCCCTTTTGCCCACTTCCTCTCGTTCATGATCATGTAGAGCGCAGCAAACAATATGATCAAACCATGGCCGATGTCACCAAACATCACGGCGAACAGGAAGGGAAAGGTGATAATGGCAAACAGGCCGGGATTAACTTCCTGGTAGGTCGCGATCCCATAACTGTCCATGATACTCTGGAATCCTTCCGTAAATTTGTTTGTCCTGTGGAAAGTGGGCGGTGTCTTGTTGGTATGGAGCTCATGTAAGATTGGCACAACACCAGTCCCAGATTCCTCCTAGAAAGCGAATTAACTGACTATCACACAATGACGTGCAAACGATATACCGTAGCACGTCCAAGAGCAACTTGTATCTCGGCGATATCTCTTGTCGGACACCATCCTTCGGCTACCAATGTCTTCCTCCGCACGTCATAGTTGAAGAGATTCATCGTCTCGTAGATCACTTTTTCTTTCCCGACAACATCTTGCCATCTCGCAAGATTCTCCCCGATTGTGACAAGCTCAGTGCGTCTGTTGGCTCCGGTGTTGTAGAGGATAGTCTGAAGGTCCTCTAGACGAGCAGTAACCTCCCGAAGCGAGTCGGAACGTTTGTCGCCATTGGCATCGATGGGATACAAAGTAGCACCCATCGACTCGGCAACCTTGCGAATCTTTGCGAGTAATGCGTCACCATGCGCAAAGATAATGAACACGTTCTTGCGTGTCTCAGAGCCGGTCGCAGGGTCGACAAACGGTTCCACGATGTCTGTGTGGTTCATATAAAGGTTGCCCCTCAGCACACGCCAAAGAACGCGCTCGAACGTTGGGATACGGGCTCTATCGATAGTTCCCGCGACAAACCTAGAGCAGGGTTTCAGCGAAAAATATATCCAAAGGAATGAACATACTCCAAATCGAATTGAACTGTCGACGAAAACTGGTTTTCGCGATCATCATGCTGGAGAAGAGGGGCTGAGCTATCATCAAACGAGGTCCTGATATCCGTATGCTGCGTTTCGGCCTAGATGACGAGTAAGTATCATGCAGGCTACCATCCAGTTGACTTACCTTTTCAAAGAAACCCGCTGTCTCCCTCAAGACATGACGCGCCTCAATGAGCTCTTTGGTACGCTCGCTGAGCAACCTGTAACTCTCGTTCATCTGCAAAAGCCTAGTCTCGTGCTCTGCTAGCGTGACGTCGAGCCCGTCGATGTTGTGTGCTGCACTTGGTCCAACAGTAACAAGGGGTGTCGAGTCGCAAAGAGGACGAATCGGTATCACGTCCTTTTCCTTCTCAATCTGAGAAACGAAGAAACGAACACGACGGGCCATGTCCTCGAATCTCCTAATTTCACCGACGAAGGAACGCTGGAAAGGGTTGACAGCTGGGTTCAACTAGCGAAAGAGTTCGTGAACGGGTATCCAAGGAATAGAATTATAACACGAACATCCTTGAATTGAACGTTTCCAAGCTCCCCAAGCTCAGCAACGGTATCGTGAGCTACTTCAGTTGGTATATAGAGCTGTACCAGGCTCATCTGTTCCGAGCCTAAATTGCTTTGTTAGTATCGGAAAATACGCTCAACATCCGAACCGTACGGAACATCGAGGGGTACTCGTCTCCCATGGTCGTGTATCGGCTATGAGGTGAGTACAGAAAAGTTCTAAAGAGTGAGGGTGAGTTTCGAATATACTGGCACCGTTGGCTCGTTGAACTGCGTAACAAGCGGTGATGCTGTTTGACCTTGTTTGCCAATCGGACAAGTCACTAATACTTTGTCAGTCACGGCCCAGATCTACGTAGGTATTGGCAAGTGTAGTGTACATAGACAAACGTTCTTATCCAGATCGATGCAGTTCAAATTGTGCGGCGTATTAAACCTACACGGGAAAATCCAATGTTTGCACTGGGATCAAATCCTGAGGTTCATGCTATGAGTTGGGAATGCACAATGTGAATAAAAAGGAAGAGGTGCAAGAAACGTGGAAACAACCGCTAACAACCGTTCGCAATGGAGCAAAGGATCGCCAGCAGTTCATCCCAAGAATCCTGGGTAGCCCACCTCCGGAACAGATGGTACCCGTGTCAAATTCTCGTCGAAACCGATTCGTCGCCGAGCTCGTCATCCACTTCCTCTACGGAATCGACGGGGGGGATATAGTCCTCCTCTAGCTTCTGCTTTGCAATAGATGCGAAACCTTCTTCAGTCTCATCCGTAACCTTTTGGCTTGTCTGGTCACCAGGAGGTTCAGAGCATACGTCCATCCGCTCCTCGGCTGCCCTCCGACAATCGCACAATCGCACAAGGTTCGTCTCGTGGCTTGGATCACTCAAGATAGCGCGCGCCCGTTCAGCGGCAAGACCTTTTGACAGTGAAAGATTGCTTGCTGTAATGGGACCCACGACGACGAATTCATGGACGAGGACTGAAACGCTATCGTTTCGTCGGAGTTCTGCATTACTCTGACTCTTTCTACAAGGAAATAAATCATTGTCAGTTCCAAAGGATGGCTATGGGGTACTTACTGAAATGCAATCCTCCTGCAACCCTCTGTGGCAGCCCAAATCATCAATTCCGATACCGGATCTCGCGGAAGGTTGGTGGTCAGTACTGCCAACACATCACTCATCACCACTTCAACAACTGAAGCAGTCTTCTCGAAGTTGTATGCACTGTCCACAAGTACTGCGCCAACGAGGCTCTCCAGCACATCACTTAGTGCTTTGGGAGGATCGTATTTCCATCCTTTAAGGATTGCATCTTCGGGTGAGAGGATCTCGAGGAGGGGCACGTGTCGACTAATTGCAGTGCTAAGCTCGACATTATTTATGAGCAAATATTTGTGTAACCCAAGTCGGTTGACAGCGATGGATGCGAGGGTAGGCCCGCAGACAGCACGGGAACGAGAGGCAGAAAGTTGACCAGATGTGGCATCTGGAAACTGTTGGAAAAGATGGCGCATTATGACTAAGTCGATCACGGCTAAATTTTAAGTGAGTATCGAGATCGGCTACTCCAGCGAGGCTAACCTTACCATCACCGAGAAACTCCAGACGCTGATATGACGATCCCGCAGACGTAGTAAATGATGGGTGTGTGATCGCCTCGACGAGTAACTCGCCACGATGGAATTCGTACCCCATCGAAGCTTGCAGATTTTCGAAAATTGGTGGTATGAGAGATGGCTCTGGGGGTCGAGAGTAGCGGAGTGACCATGGGAGAGCACCCCCCATCGATAACCCCAATGCATCACCAGCCCGCAATGCCATATCGATGCCCCCAGTCATGAATGCCGCTCCAAGAGTCGCCTCCATGCAATCCTGCAGGCTTCGACGGGGGTACTCCCTGCGTACCGTGTGCTTTGCTTGCGTCAGGCAGTCTACCACATCTGACTTCTCAGGTATTATATACCTCCATATATGTAGACTTTGAGCCTCGGATGTGAGAAACCGCTCGAGGCCAATTTCTTTGGCACGCGCCAATAAGGTGCGGTTCGAAATACTGCTTTGGCGCAGTTGAGAAAGCTGTCCTTCATGCCGATGGGGGAACTTGTTCATGATGTGGACTGTACATGTGAGCTTGAGTACAGAGTCTCCCAGAGTCTCCAAACGTTGGTTGTTCCATGTCGCATTTGTGGTGGGGAGCGTGGATCCTTCGATTAGAAGGTCATCGTCGATTGGAGGTAATCCTAGCTGCAAACACTCCTCTCTCGCCCGATAAAGATCCGTCGCGCGCCTACAAATCCGAGGGAGGAATAGGAAGGTGCGATAGACCGGCTGGGAAAAGTGGACAACCCTGCACGCACCCTGCGGGACAATTGACCCGACGGGTGCAGTATGACGTTTGTATTTGTCGACATCTTGGTGTCTGGATGCCGGACGATAAATGCTGGAGGGAGCACGAGGAAGACTGTGGATCTCAATAAGTGGACAATCAATCGGAACAAAAGCTTCACGGCTTTTCCTCGTCCACCTTTGCACGAAATATTCCTGGTAGGTGGGACACGGAGCCTCGCGCGAGCCCGGAGGTGGTACAGATAACGCAGTGAGATCGTATCTTATGTTGTGAAGAACCTGAGCACGGCCATAGAGATTACAGTTCATGACCATCTTTGTATCGAAGTCCTTCTCGGTGACTCCTTTCCAGTTATACGTGCCGTATGGCTCGTTAACGACGCGTTTCACCGCCTCGAAATCAATGCAATTGTGCTCCGTGAGTGGAACGAGGAAGCATGTGATGGGCAGCGTGATTGGACGTCCTGAGACACAGAACCAGATGCCCGTCTTGGTATATTCCTCAAGCATGCGAAGGGTTTCCCACTCCTCCTCGGGGTGAAATATAAGTTCATCCGTACAACGCACGGTTATGGTGCAACCTTCGCTAGAGAGTTCAAGTGCTGGTAACTGAGTGCCAGTGACGAGCCCGGCAGAGTCTTCTCCGTCGATTGAGATGACATGTATCCGCAATCTTGGGCCCAGGGTCCACGGGTCTTGTACAAGGACGTCCATGATATCCGGGATTTCAGAGACATCAAGAAGTTTGCGACCATCAGCATCATAATCGCTCTTTCCCTTGGAGCCCGTTGAGGGAAGGAGGTAGTCGTCGAAGACGTCGAGTCTGTGGAGAGCTTTAACAGCCATGAATGCAACTGCTCGTTTTGCTTCGCGCTTTGAGTTCCGCGTAGGCCCTCGATATATGAGGTGATCGACCGGGAGAGGAAGACTTGACGGGAGTTCTAAAACAGCGGCGTAGTCGCCGCTATACTTCGGCATCGAGGGAGGCGTGTAGGTGTCGTGTGGGATTAAGGAACACAGATAGTTGATCAACCCGATGGCAGAGCCATAGGTGAGCACCGCTCCGGTAGATGGAACGATGTATCGTTCACGCACCGCAAGATCTTCGGGATCGTCTTCTTCTAGCTCGCCGTCTTCAGAGTCTGACGACGATTCTGGGGAAGCAGGACGGGTGGGATTTTCCCGAGTTTGGTAGACTTTCTTGAGTTCGGGTTCGATTTCCTGGAAAGTCTTGTAACGATCGAGATGAGATGCGTGGCCAACTTGTGCCATAATCACGAAGGTAGAGGTTTTGGTTCGAGCCCTTCCTCTGGACTGGACGTATCCGACCATATGATGAAGCGGATCAAAACGTATAACAAGGTCACAGGCCTGCCAACCCCATACCATATTAAAGTTGCGCCAAAGGGCAGAAGATACAGGGAGACACACCGGAAAATCTAAACCTTCTTCAGCGACGGACGTGGCAACCACTGGACAGAGAGAATCAATGATGGGGAACGAAAGTACAGAAAGAAACGCACGCAAGTTCAGGCCGCCTTCCTCATACGACTTCCGGAACAACTTAACTGTATCTTGCTGTCTTGCCAAACCCATGCCCTTGACGTTCACCGCAGCTGCTGCACTCGCATTCGAGCCTCCTTTATTCCGTGTGCCATGTCCACCGTGCCCGACAAGCTCTGCGCACCGAATGCGACCCCTCAGTTCGGGGATCTTGGAGAGTATTTTGGCAAGGCAAGCAGCGACCTGACGCTGCTCTACAAAGACAATGCCATGGAATGTGGGGGTGTGGTACGCAAGGAGGACCTCAGTCAGAGCCTTTACCTTGGGACTACACCAAGCAAGCGGGACAGGGATTGGCACGGCAGGTGGGGAGGTGGAAGAATCATCAAAAAAAGGCTTGAAATCAGAAAGGATGGAGTCAACCTGCTCAAGGGCAACAGGAATCGATGATGTTTTTCGATATGCAGGAGGATCATCGATGTCCATACCATCTTCTTGGACGCCGAAGGGATTGACAATGCGATCATCGGGAGTATCGGACTCTAGAAGAAGTTGATTGACCCGAGTACGAACTTCGTGATATATAAAGAGGTCTGCGGAGTAGGGACCGAGGCTGTTCCGAGTGACATGGTACTTCATATGTAATTTGTCCCATGATATGTCAACATCGTCGGACTGGAAGAGCGACAGAGTATCCCAGAGACTTGGGTTTAGATAGAGATAGTTATCAGGGGGAGGGAAGTATTCCTTAATTATCTGCAACAAGTGTATGAGCATTCGTTCTGATTGATGACCGGGAAGTAATAAAAACACGCACTTCTACAGGCCGCGGCGAGTTTTCAAGCAGTTCGGATACATGCTCACGCACGGCGATGACAGTGGCATCCAGGTTTTTCTCTAAAGTCAACAAAGAACCTTCCGCGTCCTTGGGATTCCAAATAGGCGACGCCGTCATGCCAAATACCTTTGGGCGCTCAGTGGGGTGAGCTTGAAAGTATTCGCGCATTATGCCATTGTAAGCGTGGTTCTTGCGCGTGTGGTGACACTCATCGAATATGATCAACGAGACCTAGATCGACGGGTTAGCAGAACGTCAACAAGCGTTGAAAAGGATGGCGCACTTTGTGGATGCTCCAATGCGAATGTGTAAGGATATTGAGGAATATCTGTGCTACGGGGATCGTTTAGAAACAATCCCCTGATCCCCAAGAATTGGTGTGGCCTCACCTGTCATGACTACGACGTCCGCTCTCTCAAACGAGCTCTTCCAATTTGCCCTATCCGAGAGCTCCAAATCCAGGCTTCCATGAAACTTTCGTACCCTCAAAGGGGTCTGAGACGTAATAAATTCTGCTTGTTGTTCGACGAGGGCAACCTTTGGGACGAGAAATACGACAACTTTGCCGACGGCGCTCGGCTGTAAAACGACCCATTTGATGAGAAGGATGCTGATTAGGGTTTTTCCACTCCCGGTGTCGAGGGCAGCGATGATGTTGTGCTCCTGGGCACGGCGAAATATTTCCTCCTGGTACTTGCGGGGGAGAATGGTTTCATTGACAGTGACGATGTGACCCTGGTTGGTCGTCTTGGTTGTTGGTCCGATAGTAGTCACTGTCATCAAGCAAGCGATGAGTATCGGAGTCTCCTGCTTTGCGATCAGACAGACGAAATCAGTACATCTCTGAGCTGGAAGTGCAACAGAATTTTCCAACTTCGGGGGTCATTCAAGTCCGCGTCGCAGTTGGCAGGATTCTGAATACAGCCTTCCAAATACAGCCACAGATTCACTGTGGGCGCGCGGCTTCAGACACTACTCTTACCTATCAATACATGGCAGTCAACCCAAGCGAAGACACGGAATTGTGAGCACCAGAGTTCCCTTCCTCATCGACCCTCATACACATGCAATACGGCCAGCAACGACGCCCTGCGCAAGCATGGCATCCTCCCACCCCGAGAAACATCCCCGCAGACCCCATCACCCCCTCCATCTCCGACACTCCACGAAGCTCTTGTGGACCTCACCCCCGATGAGCTACGTGAACTAGGAGAGGATGTCAAAGACGAAGACCTGCAACGTACAGTGGACACATTCCGCCGCCAGCGGCTGGCTGAGGAGCGGAAGGCAGTAAAGCGTGCTCGCTTTGGGAGGGTGTATCCAATCGGCAGAGAGGATTACACGAAGGAGGTTACTGAGGCGAGCAAGATTAGCGAGGAAGACGATGAAGACGAGAAGGGCACGGGGGTGATATGTTTTCTTTACAAGGACGGGTGAGCAATCCCCGTGTCGTATACATGGCCAATCTCAACTCTATCATAGTATTTCACAAAGCGATCGAACATTTAGTCATGTTCGGGATTTAGCTGCGCGACACCCGCGAACCAAGTTCGTGTCTATCGTCGGCAACAAATGCATAGCAGATCTACCTGATAGCCGTATACCAATGTTTATCATCTATCGGAAAGGGGAAATCAGAAATAAGCTCGTAGCTTGGGGTGCCGACCGTGAAAGGCGTCTTGAAGGTGTGCTTGCTTTTCTCTTTCCTCTGCCAACATTCACTCATCTGAAAAGAACTTGAGGCAATCCTAATATTGTGTGGGGCCATCGACCTCCCTGAACATCCAGTCCTACGTAAAGGAAGGGGCCAGGATCGGATTGATAATTCCGATGACGACGACGACGACGACGACGACCCATCTTCTCGTATGCGATCTACAGTGACCAGGACGAATGCACAGGCTCCAAAGAACGTCCGTGGATCACCGAGAAAGGACGATTCAGGTTCAGAATTCGAGTTCGACATGTAGAGCTTGATTGCAATGAACTCAGATACTGTCTGTGCACCGTGTGATGATCTCCGTTGTGCGGCACTAGATGAATTCCCACTAAAATGGGAACAATCTCAGGTAGACTACTCAGCATTAAAGGGAGGAAGGTTCTGTTGCCTTCCCTTCACTGGCCAGACTTCCGTCATAGTCTTGGCCTCCCATATCCTTCCGCCCCGCACGACAAACCTGATCTCCTTTGTCTGGTGGATGTCACCATCAATCAAATCGAAGCCCCCAGGGAAAATAACGAGGTCTGCAAGTTTGCCTATGGACACCGTGCCGAGGGACTCTTTAAGACCGAAAGTCATTGCTGCGTCGGAAGTTGCGGCACGAATAACCTAAATGACAACAATTTTGAAATAAGCACGACGGCGTGAAAAAAATCAAATTTACCTCGTAATTGCTCAGCCCTCCAGCCTTGGCAAACGTCATTTCTTGATGATACATCAGACCCAGTGGGGACTCCCCGTGTCCTCCAATGTGAGCAGATAGTCCGCTATGAACCAATTTGGCGACCGTCGATGAAACGTTAAAAAGCGCCATTGCTAACAAGGCGTGTTAGCTCTGGTATTGACAAGCACTTGAAGAAAACGAACAGTTCGCGGGCCGGCTCGTGGACTCGGACAAGCCTTCTAGGATGTCGTGCCTCGTAAAGCGTCTGAGTCTGCATAACGTGTGATATTGAGATGGGTCCATGCGACAATGCTGCGATAACACATACTTTGGATCATTGGGGATATCTGTGGTCGCCCAGAGCAACTGTTCTCCCATTGGTCCTCCATAGTTAACGATATGCGTCGGTGTCGATCCAGTTCCACTCAGCGAATAGAGAGTGAGGATATCGTCGTAGAGTATCGACACAGGAATGTTGTGCTCGACGGTCGTCATTCCTGGATGCGGCACGTCAGTATCATACCTTATTCGAGCATCCACTTACCATCTACAATATATGTTTGGTCCCAATCGAAATTCATGCCCTAACCAATTTGATTGATTAGTCGCGTTCTTTAACTTCGTAGGATACGTGCTCACACCCTCAGGTACGCAGGCCATGTTCATCTTTCTCGCTTGCAGCAACAAGCGCTGCCTAGACGCCCTCGCTGGCAGGTTGTAGTTCTTATAAGACCAGCTCGCTGGTCCACCTTCGGCTTTGATACGGGTGAGGGCTTCTTTTGCCTCTTGGATGGTTGCAATATCGAGATGGTAAGAGTAATCGGATGCGCCATAGATAATTTGACCTGTCTGGAAAATCCTGGGGCCGATCATGAGACCACTCTCAACGCGAGCACGTTCAACGAAGCCAAGTGAGTTATGCAAGCTTGGGCTGAAAAGACGAGTTAGGGGAGCACTACGAACGTCTTCAACTAACAACGTACTTGTGCATCGTGGTGACCCCATACGCAAGGAAGGTTTCCATCTCCCAAGAGGCAGCAGGGTATTTGACGCGCGTTCCCTCCCAATGAGCGTGCGCGTCGATGAATCCCGGGATGATGTATCCTAGTAAAGTTTGACATGTAAGAGCCATCATCGTCAGGTAGACGTCCTCCCGCAACTCACCACCATCAGTCTGGACGACCAAGGTTCCAGCTGGAACAGATACTTCACCGTCCTTGCCAACTGCATCGACGAGGCCATCCCGCAGGATAACCGTTCCACCGCTGATCAGGTCCCGGTGAACGTCACCATGCTCCATAGTAAGGATTGTAGCATTCACAAATGCAACCGTATCCACACCGGAGAATGCGCGAGCTTCACGACGGAGTCTCGTAACCTCCGATTCGTATCGCACGTCCACCTCGGTGATGTCCAACAAACGAGTCACGCAGTCAACTCCAAAGGTCTGGCTGTCCGCTTTAATAGCCTGTGAGCATTGTTTAAGTCGAGAAACGGGGAGAGCATGCACGAACGGTCCTAGTGGTAATGAACTCAGAATCGCCGCAAAAGGATGGAATCATAAATCTTACCGAGGAACCACCCAACGACGTTTCCATCGCCACTCACAACCACATCATGCCCACCATCCAAGCTAAGCCTTGCTAATCCCTCTGGCGCCTTGCCTGGCTTGCTCCACAGGTCAGTCGAAGGGGTCACCTCGGGAGCATAGTATACTTGCTGGAAGTTCACAAACGCTGCACCATGAGTAGTGTTCGAAAACACTAACTCATCTGTCGCATGACCATTAGCGAGGGTCTCTTCCGCATAGCGTCCCCATTCGTCAGAGCCGCGAGCGAGAGCCACAGCAAAAACGCGATCAGATTGGTGGACCAGAAGTTTATCAGAGGAGATAAAGTTGAGTTTCAACGCATCGTCGGAGGAACTGATGGTAGTGCCGATTTTCCGAACATTGGTCACAGGAATCGAATTGGAAGACATAGCCTCTGTGGGTAAAGTGACCTCGCCAATCCAAATACCAGGTTGAGCGGTAGCGACAACATCGCCAGTGAGGAGGTCGCCACCCGTCTTGACGAAAGCAATTGTGCGAACCGCTCCCTCTCCACCCGAAATTACGGGACCAAAGTATCGCCCCATTGGAAGTCCGGTCAACTCGTATACGTTTCCAGTACCCAGATCGGCAAGCTCAAAGAAGGAAAAATGTGTATCCGACCACCGTCCGTGGATGATCAAGTCGTTGTTCCCTCCAACAAAAGAGGGCGAATAATAGGCTGCTCCTGCACGCGCAACAGGTACGCGTTGTGCTGTGGATGACGATCCCAACGCCTGAACGTAGGTGACACCAGCAGCTTGAAACACCGCATGCGTTCCAGTCTCATCGAGGGCGAGCTGGGTGAATGCATGAAGACGCTGTTCACCCTTCTCGAGCTTTCTGACGTCTGTAGTTGCCCTCAGAGTCTCCGCAAGCTTGACCTCGATATGAGCGCGAAAACCGACAGGTTGAGGTGTGCCACCCAACACACGTTCCCCAAATGCGTTCAAGGCAAGTGGAATGTGGTAAATCTGACCAGCGGCCCAGATGAGAATAGCCTCATCGGAGGGATCAAATGAAAAAGAGGGATAGGTGCCCATTGGAGCATAAATGATGGAAAGATCGTATGTCAGCCCGTGCCAGATGTGGTGGAGCGTGCCGCTTTGTAAATCCCTGAGGCATGAGTGAGACAGAGTTTAAATCCCACGGATACACAAGACATACTTGAGCACGAGTGCTTCTTTGTCACGAATGCGACGAACGAAAGCGAGGGTACGCCCATCACGAGATAACGTAGGTCTGCTAGCTCCTCCGGGAAACGCATCAACGAGAACCTCTTCTTCCCCAAAGGTCAAGTTTCGTGCGAAGATTGAATAAATACCCTTATGAACGTCTGTCGCAACGAACATTAATTAAAAAAACGACAAAGACACAGGTATATAATACCTTTGGAGTACTCGAAATTGCCCCCAATATCCTTGACGTTTCCTGAATATACGAGGGTATCATTGCCTAACCAGGAGAACTGCTCATGACCGATCTGCTGTTCGGAATAACCAGCCTTGGTCCATCCTAACGGCAACACTCTGGAAACGAGACGCTTGCCTGAGTTTACTTCCACTCGGGGCTGCTTAGGGTTATGAAGGGCTGGAACTTCATATTCCCATCCTTCGCCCGCACCCAAGGAGCGTTTGGAGAAATACCATTTCGTAGCAACGATTTTGGTACCTGAAGGGTGCCAATGTGCGTCGGAAACCCAATTATAGGTCTCGTTAGTAACGCGCACGGCTGTCGTGGCATAGCGGGTCAGAACCATTCACATTACATATTATCCAAGCACAAACCTGCCAGTCTGCCCTCTTCTGAGAGTCGCCTTAATCTCCGTTCTTCCGTCTCTCTAACGCCTTGTGCAAGTAAACTTGCATCGTGGACCCTTTGAGCAATTGCCTCCGTGGTCATCGCGGAGGGTGACCGAACGTCCATTTCGGAGCAGCCACCAGCAGCCCACGGCATAACCCAAATATTGTCAACTCCAAGGCCTGCATCACTTCTGAATGCCAAACGATCGCCTTCGGGAGAGAAACTGGGGTCGGTATCGTGTGGCACTCCAGTGAGCACCGGGACCGCCCTGGTTTTTTCCCCATTCGTCAAGCTTGCCTCAGAATAAGAATATCCCGGAAGACAGTAGATGTCGCCAGCCATACCGAATACAACGTCACCAGAATTTGGGTGGACATCGAGGCGAAGCCAGGTACCCTCCCCAACATCATACGCGAGGGTACGCGGGTAAGGAAAGTCGGTGGAGATATCCCAAGGGTCCTGTGGCCGCAAGGGGAAGACGTTGTCCTTGAATTCGGAAGCGGGATCATCATAATTTGCACCAAAGGGTGAAATTGATGGATATTTCGCGTTCAAACCCGGTGGACGTAGAACCGTGAACACGAAGTTGCGAGACAGCAAGTATACGAGGTGGATGGGAATACAGTATTTTATTGCCGTGATCAAAGATGAACCAAGTCGACCGCGCGCCGAACCATGATGATGCTTGACACTCGGAGCTGAAGCTAAAGGTAGTAGCTCGACCTTTTCCAAGGAAGAAAGCTGCTTGATATCAAAAGACATGCTTGCAGTGGAAAACAGGTTACTTCGTGACGAATGATTTTTTTCGAACTACAAGTCTGAGTCGAAGTCCTTCCGCGTAAACTGGCAATCGCGGTCCCGGGTGGGCGAGTCCTCCAAGTGGTGCCACCAGTGGATACCTTCAACTTGTCCCTAACGTAATAATGACCCTTCTTCCCAGAGAGTCGGTGATTCACGTTGAAGTCATATGGTCCCGTTAAAGATAAGTTTAGGTCAACACGAAAGTATCCGCCTGTCCCCGCGGCCAGAGTCTAGTATTAATTGGGCTGCGCAAATGGGCAGACCTGGCGACACCCAACCTAGAAGTCTTAGTTGAAGGGCTACTGTCGACTAAGGTACTATCGAGTACTTGTTAGCCTCCGTGGGCTAGATGTGCAGGGGGCTCGACTCAAAAGGAAGGGCGGCAAAACCCGGGTAGGAGGAAACAATCATGTTGCCTAGAGAGTGCTAGTACTTACACGGAAACCAGGAAAAAACACAGATCGAAAATAATTACGAAGCACTTTCTTCAATATGCTCTTCACCAGCTGGCGGGTTATCCTCGCTTTCTTTTACCTCGCCTTCTTTTACCCCGCCCCCCGGGGATGATTCCCCATGCTTGGATTCAGCCGCTTCGCCGGACGCCTCTTCAGCAGTATGTTCTCCAGTGTCTTCCTTTTCGCCTTCAGGTTGTTCACCCTCTTTCACGTCCTTGCTACCAATAACAGTAGCGTTTATCCTGCACCAGCTCGTTAATATCCAACACGGTGTTATTATCTGAGTGAAACACGTACGTCAACGTAACATGAACCTTCTCCCCCTCCCCCTCCCCTTCGGCCTTGGGAAGTTCCACCACCATGCGTTTGTGCCCTTTCCACCCAAAGCTTCCCGTTGAGAAGGTGCTTGGGACGAGGGTCGTGCTTGCCAAGAACCCAGGATCTGCTGGGGCAGATTCCTGGCCCTCAGGAGGGGGGGCGGTCGTGGTGATACCCACATGAAGAGGCACGGCGCGGGACTTGAACACAGATTGGACCATGGAAGTCTGTATGGCGAATGATCCAACCATACAACGGTGAGGCAGGAGAAATTGCGAGAAAGATCAGACGCGCCTTGAGACGCGCTGTGCCCTTGGCGGCTTTGCCAGCGGTTTTAGCGCCCTCTGTCTTGGCCACCTTTGAGCTGCGTGTTTCGCGCTTTTCTGTGGAGCTATCTGCGGCTGCAGCTCGCTTCCTACCTGTAATCCATTGTGTAAGTGAGGGACTTTGAATAGGGGTATCTGTACGCACCAGCCATGTTTGTGAAGGACGTGTGTTAGATTGCAAAGATCAAGTGCGTGAACGCGCTGCGGGGGGATGTCGGCTATAAGCTGACGAGTTTTGTGGTTGATATGAGAGTGTGGAGATGTCAAAGCGACAGTGCTCAACAAATATCCGAGTGTCAACCGTGTGGCCAATGGAACAATCAGACTAGCCAGTGTGACATCACCATGTAACGCGCCGCCTTGTCACCGCAGAGAACTGAACGATCGAATGATAGCATGGATTGATCAAAACAACATGGTAAAACTACAACGTCGCGGGCTACTTAGCGACAAACCGACATAGCACGCGCAGTCCCTATCCGAGTAATATTCTTTATGGCATCTGAGATCTTCAGTCAATGAATGCAGCGCACGCAGTCATGGAACTAACCTTCAAATAACAACGGACGCATGTCCATCGGATCTAGAAATCAAAATGCATTCGCAACCAACCTTGTCTTGGCGCTGAACACATGTCCCGTCCACCGACAGTTGTTGCAAAACACCCATTCTCCATACCCACTCCGCACACCACTTCCCCCGCCCCGCCGAGCGTACCCTTGGTCGACGAGGCTCCGTAGAGCCAACCAAACCGTCAGATGTCTTCACTATCGCTATAGAACTCGTCCTCTTCATCATCCAGGCTCGCAAGGTTGGTCATGTCGACTTTGTATCTCAACAAGCCTCCAATACCACCAAAGCCCTTGACGAACTGGGCGCCCTCCTGGGAACGGTTGGTCACGAACTCGAGGTTAGTACCGAAATCCTTATATTTCTCGGCGAACCACTCGAGCAGAGATTGTGGCTCAGCGGCTTGCTCCATCTCCATACCGGTAGACTTGTCGAGGAATTTCTCGCGATCCTTCTCTTGGCCGTTGACATGGACGATGACCTCCTCTAGGGCAAGGTTAGGGACAGTCATGGATGACTGGTAGACGAAGACACGTCTTACCTCCGGCGGCGTTTCTCAAGACATATCGTGTAATATCAAGGTTCTCCCAGACAATGAGTGTTTCAGCGGCACCGAGTTCGAGAGCACGGAGGGTATCATCGACACCGAAGCAATACTTGCTCGTGTCCTGGCTGATTTCATCAAAGTATCTTTGAATGAGCTTCTTCTCCTGCACAAACTTAACGTTAGAGAGCGACTCGGCGGCAAGCTCAATAGCCTTGATATCGTGTCAGTGCCTCAAATAAATAATTTCCACGAGAATTATCCACCTGGTTAAAACCATTCTCGCCGCCGTAGCTGACATCGACAACCTTGATCACCTTGGCGGCCAACCGTGGGTCAAACATGTCACTCTGGCTGAGCTCTGTTTTGAAGTCTGCACTGCCAGCTAGCACAAGACCACTGACATTGACTTTGTCATTGGTAATGAAGTGCTGAACTGCAAGTTCAGCAACCTTGCGAACGTAGTTGTGGCGCTTCTCGTCTCGAAGACGGGAGAAACGAAGGGCAGACTGACCACCACGGCCGTGCTTCTTGGGGAGATCGACAGTAAACTTGTGGATGACCTCGCGGGTGTTTCCGGCCAGAGTGCCGAAGAGGGTCCCATTTCCGTCCATCACAATGAATCCGAAACGGGAATCGGATTCAAGAAGTTCCGACAGAGCTTCAGTGTGGAATTTATTATCACAAAGATAAAGAGACCTGAATGAGGGAACGAAGTCGATGAATACGCAGGGTCACGAGGTATGGACGGATATAGAAAGGGACGCACGTATTGATTGGTTTATGAGGTTCGAAGTCGAAGGAAACCTTCTTCTCCTTGCCCTCGTCGGTAAGAACTGTGCCGACAAAGAGAACCAAACCATTCGGAGGCACGCGGTTGTAAAGCTTGAGACGTTGCTGGGTGCTGGTGATAGCAGCAAGTACGGAGAGCCTGTTCACACGAGACTTTATGTTGGAGGCTGTGCCATACTCTTGTGTGAGCATAGCGGATGCACGGGATATCTGATCCTGTATTGAGTCGGGTGAGATATACGAGCAAGACAAGGACGATCGGGGTACCTTTGGGGGAATGATCAAACTGATCATGGATGTCCCAGCTCTGGAGGGGCGCGGGGGTACAATCAACGGTGCGACCAGGGAGGTGGCGATGCGATGGCACATACCCTCTCGCCGCGTCCAAGCTCTTAATGAGCTTCTTGACTTTCCACATCTGAATGTTCTGTTCTGCGACGTCTTGACTCATGCTGGGCGTGAGCTACTCGGACCTGTTGCCCTTTTTTGGAGACTTTTTTTGTTTTCTTCGAACTCTTGAGGAAGAGAGAGAGAAGGAGGACAAGCCTTGTATGCCATCCGACTCCGCCTGTATGCTGTACATCCGAATTCCGCTACCCCACTTGAGGGTGGGTCATAGTTACGTCACGTGATCAAATATAATCACGATGCTCTTGGGGCTCTTTCAATGGGCAACAAGCGGAAGAACGAGACCGACAATGGAGGGTGCGGCCGCGAAAAAAAGGCAAAGAGCAATGCGGGTGCTGCACGGAACCCCAAAGAAAAAGAAACTCCGCAGGCAACACGGTCGCGCGCTCCCGACGCGTCTGGAGATAAGTCAGCATCGCAGACACCCGACATGCAGCCAAATCGAAATCGCCGTCCACACATCCGAAAGCTAGCTCCTCCACGTCCTTTCCCTACTGTCGCCTCTGCATCCTCTGCCACAGGCCCGCGCTCCGCTCATCATGAGGGCAAGAACAACATCTGTGTCACCCGGAAAACTAAACTAGCCGCATACCTCTGCCGCTGCAAAACCCTTCTTGTGGACGACGGGTTTAGAGAGCTCAAACTCAGCGCAATGGGTGCCGCCATCCCACATCTTGCCCTCCTGGCCGTGTCTCTTCCCCCAATCTTACCGTGGGCAGAGGACGAGGTCCATGTGGATGTCTTTACGGGTTCAGTCGAGCTACGTGACGAGGTGTTGTCGGAAAGTGGAAGTGAGGTAGAAGATGGTCCCCGGGAGGAATTCAGGACGAGGGTCAAATCGACGATGAACATTATAATCCGCATCGGTCAAGGCGAAACACCGACCACTGCCGACAACCCTGTTCGTGGTCCAGCACCGCGCCCTGCCAAGAAAGTCGATAGGCAAGCCAGCGGGGGAATGGGAGACGTAGGCCAAAGTGTGCCAGATGGGATTGTGCCCCGGGTGCTGGACCAGGACGGTATGGAAACTTGATAATTTTAGCACCAGTATACAAGTATCACTATAGAGCTGGACTCAACTTGTGATAACTGTCGCTCGGCATATAATCAATCAAGGTTTCCACTGCACCGTGGTTCAGGCGTGCCACCGATTCCACCGGAGATATCCATTACATCGCCTACAACGTTGCGTGAGGAGCTCAATTGAAAACATCCTTTCGGGTTGAGGGGTTCCCTTGCCCTTTCTGAGTTGGCACCGATGCCGACCTCAGCATGTATTGTTGGTTTCCTCGGGGGATTCTGGAACTGCCTTTCCCGAGGCGCTCGGTGAGCATACCCACTCTGGGAATCGTTTATGTACCGAGAATTGCATGCCAGGAAGCAATCAACTAATCGATTGATCGAGGTACATGAAATAGTCGAGAGTAATTTCACTCAGGTGAACGATAAGCCAATGCTGGCAGAACAACCCGGAGTTCCTTTTTGCCGTTACGCAACGAGTCGCATTATGACCGGTCATGCATCACGTGCATGACCCACGAACGTGCCATCGGATTTGTTTCGGCGTGAGGATCCTAAATGATGGATTCCTGCCCCGACCGTCGGAAACCGAATACCGCGGAGCAGCATCTTTATCCCTGACTCTTACGCCTTACGCCGACTTCTTTTCGTCAAGGGGACAACAGGGGAGATGCTGGAGCCGACAGGTAGTACATGCATGTACCGCGAGGAACTTTGAGAGGATTCACCCACTCTTCCCGCATCATGTAACTCCCTATAGTATGTTCTACCAAAGAGTGTGCATTTTTTTGACTAGGTTTGCCACGATCTGCAGTTTTTCCCTTGGTTCCTGCTTGGTTGCTCTCTATTCGGCTAGGGTCACCGATTGCTTGGGACGTCGCTCAGTCAACGTCAGCTCCTCAACGACCTCCCCATGCCTTCTTTCCGCTAGCCATTGCCAAACTTGCCACATCAGGTTCATCGCAAAGGCAAGAACTCTATCTGTTATCATCCGACCGGCCGCTCATTAATTATTCAGCCGACCAGTAGCTGTGTTGCTTATCATCATGACTCGAATGTTGGTCAGCCTGCAAGCCTGTGTCGGCTTCTGGGGAGGACAGACAAATCGTTCCGTTATTCCGACGACCCTGGATCCGACCGTTGATCCGATCGATCTCCATCCACTGTATCTTGTCTTATCCCAGCACACACCCATGTCACCTGAATTGGGTGGGCGCATTGCTTACGCATCTCCGTAGCCCACATTTTCTAAACAGGCGCAGATGACGAGGTGACGTGGGTCCTTGACCCACGGATCGCGGAAGATGTAGGTCCAATGCCACCTCTGTCATGTGAGGGAGACTCACCACTTTGACCTGACAAACAGCGTCATGCGACCGGCTGCTTGGCTCTTGGCATTGTCTGGCCATCTGGGGCTCCGGTTTTGTCGCGGGCAAAATTGCACATCCGCTTCCAGGTTGGTACGCATGCGGCGATTTTGAGTCCACTCGCTTGCCCACTCACACTCGCCCATGGTGCTGCCAGCCTTTGGGAAAACTTGCCCTCTGAGTCTCCTTCAATCGATTCAGCTCCGCGATTTCCCTCTCGTGAGTCGGCTTCAATCATTCAGCATCTAGGGCGCTCTCCTCCGCAACCAACCAAATTTTCTCCAGATAGGCCACTGCTCGTCCCACGGTTGTATTACATTTACGGTTTTGCTCCGGCGTGAAATATGAAACCCGCCATCCTATCAGACCCCCTCTGACCTACGTGATTGCCCGTTTTGTACCCGAGCCCTATCAACCCCGTTTGTCATATCTCAATCTATCAATCACTATGATACAGAATGGAAGCTCTGGAAGTCTGAAAAACCGCCTCTCGTCCGAGGAAACACCCGCGTCACACTGTGCCGCGCCTGCAAAGACTCGCATGTATGCAACGTCATCGCTCAGTGACTTCCTACAGCCATTACTGTAAGGGTGCCGACTCATTCAAGTTAGAAGACGGGCCGACGGCTGAGGAAAAAGGCACCAGGTTCGCAACTTGATCGCCGTTCCTAAGCGCCACAAATTCTTGGCCTGTGCAGGATTGCTTGGTACTTCATTTCTTGGCCTCATACTTGTGCCTTCTTCATATGGGGATAATTTTTAGGGACACTGCGCTATCCCCTTCCGAACAATTGGATACCACTGGCACCCCTTATCCTCTGCAAACTGCCAGTCTTAGAAAATCGTTTCAGCACTACGGTAGGCGCTGTATCAAAGTTCTACGGATTGAAGCATTAATGCGCCACCAAAGTTCTAATCCCCGTCGACAGATCAGAGTCGAAGCTTGAAGGAAGATAGTCATTCCTTCTTCCAATAGTATGACTGTGAATCGTACGATAATTCAGTGTGGCAGGGTACTTAAAGATCAAGGTGTTGATCAATGAAAAGTCACAAATGTTTCCGCCCTTGCCAGAAAGCAGTTCTGATTTGGCACTGAAAACCAGTCCAGAGTCTGATCTCATTTCGCTACCCATAGATAGTACTTGCTCGTTGTTCACACTGCATCGAATTCCTGTTTCCAAAGACTCGAAGGTACGCTCCAGAGTCTAGATTGCATGTCACGCCAACGCTAGATGGCCCGTTGTTTGGCGCAGGGAAGAATAAGCAGCTCTGTCTCCGCGTGCGCACGACATTTTCGCAGCAAACAACACTTCTAGAGTCTAGGACGCATGCCACCCTTTGTGTGAACGACTGCGACACCTCGAAACACCAATATTGGGAGGCGATGCGTTACACTACCGCTGTTTCAGGGGGACAAAGGAAGACAGGGAATCGCCTGGTTGTCGTTTATTGCTGTGCATGGAGCATTGCAGTGAGCGGCGAACGCTTGAGGCGGTAGTCGAGGTTTTCACTGGCATCATCGCCCCTGTTCATCGTTCCACTCGCCGAGGCCGGCCCCTGTTCGATGCGGGTCGGTGGCTCGCTTGTAGTCCTGACTCGGATACAGCAGATTCTATCGAGGTCGCATGTACACAAAACAGATGTCACCATGCTTTGCTAGACGAGTCGCGACGCGTTTGAGCTTCGACCCATTTCAGGATCCCACATTCAATGGGGATGCGATCACGATCAGGACGGTCGACCGCGTGCTGCGGTGTTGTCCCGCGGTCAAAAGGTATCGCTCTGACCCGCTCGGCGGCTTTCCTTCCCCTCCGAGTCTGGCGATCGAACGTACCTGTTCTATATCGTGAGCCTCGATATCCCCACGGTATCAGTGACTCATCTACACGCGTCAACGCCTGAAATAAACCGGCCGCGTTCCAGACGTTTCCAAACTAGGCCACACATGTGACGCTTCTCGAATTCGATACACGGGTAGTTTCCATTTCAAAGCTAGTCTGTGTTGACACGCGTTCATCCAAGCTTCGACAATAGAGCCATGAGCCAGCGCGGGCACGTATCGCCAATTTCCCTCAACTCGCACTATCCCGGACCCATTGTCACCGTAGCGGTGCTAGGACCGGTAGCCCATTTAACAAATGAATAAATATATTGGCCAAGTGGCGAACAAAATACGGATCAAGTGTAGTAACCTCCAGGCTTTAGGGATAGTACTGATTCGCATCAATGAGGAGAATTGGACCACGTGGAATCGCAGCATGGCAAGGAAACACGGGAGGGAAGACATCACTGCCGATTAACTAGTCTGAAATGATCACCAAGTCTATCAATCAGAACACACCCTAACAGATCAGAACTACCAACACCCCTCTCTTGCCGGTATACGACAGCCAGCTCGACGATGCAATGCATAAGATACAGTATATACTAGGCGCACTCGGCGATGCTTTAGGTTATGAAAGTATGAAAGACAGAGCATGGTGGTCACACAGGATCGAGACCCTGGATGGGAATGGGAGTAAGCGCGCACGCGAAGAAAGGGACCTGGTATATTTGTGATGAATGCGAGCCCACAATACAGCGGTCGGAGAAAATGACGTACCAGGCGCGTATGTCGCATAAAAATCCATCAGTAACAGTTAGACAACGATGGAATATGAACGAGACTACGCGTCGCACGTCAAAATGATGCAAGTCGGAGCGGAGAGTTTAGTAAAGTTTATGGGAAGTAAAAAGAATGTAGAGACGAGCGGAGTGCGTGGAACTAAATGACGGGTGCGGATGGAGACTTGAAGTATGTACAACGAAAGCAGTTGGAGACGAGGTGCTGGAAACACGAGGATGGTCATGGGGTTCGATGCGCACAATGTGCCTCTATTAATAGGAACAATCTGAGCAGTAGAAACCAGTGTGGCCCAAGAGAATATGAATGTAGCGCAACTATTTTCGTGGAGCTGGGGACGAGACGTGTGATATTTTCTGGCTCGTCGTACCGAAAACACCCAGTGATGGGGTGTACAGTAGGGTAGCGGTGGTGTGGTCATCGTTGAATGATACGTCGGCAAGCCCGTTCGCCTTCGTCCAAACGGAGGACGAGATGAACAGAAGATTCAGCGTAAAAGATGCATCCAAGAGGGATGAACGGGACTTGGAAATCTCCATTCTGCATTCTCCCAAACCACTTTCCGTCCACGCGCGTACATGGACACGCGAGTGCGGACGCCTGATATGCTTACCGCACCTCGACGCCCACATGTCGACTGACTTTCTCGACGCCGGCTCCGAGGGCAGTCTTTCTCCTGATGTCCTGTAGAACATGTGTTTATACGTAGTTGTTAACACCCACGGACGACTGACCTGAGCTTCGTGTTCGTCATCGTCATCGTCATCCACATCGTCTTGTTCCTCTTCCTCGTCGGGATGCCCGCCCTTCCTTTCCTCACCGAATGAATTCGCGCTCGTTGTCGGCTCCCCCGTATCTACCGGACTGGACGGTGCCATCTGCTCATGTTGGTGGGATGAATTCGAGATATTAGGGGATAGCCGGACAGCTGTAAGGACGTGATGCCCATGCCCATCCTTCGGCGCTGGGGCTGGATGAACAGGAACAGTGACAGTGCACGGTGCCACAGTAGGAAGGTCGCGAGATTCCGAGGAAGATGACAATGGCAACTTCATATCCGTTACGCTGGATGATCTGGACACAAGGGGGGACGTAGTCGGCGTCGTCAGGTCTGTCGATACGGTAGATGTGCACGCAGTCAAGGAGGTGGTAGTGGACGCGGTAGACGGAAACATGCCTGCATCCGTCGAATCACCGCTCTTTCTCTTTTCTTGTGTCTTCCTTCCAAGCTCGTCGTCTCCTTGCTCTACACGGGCTTTTGCCTCCCTCTCTGCACGACGCCTCTTGACCCACCCCATGCCACTGCCATCATCCTCATCCATCCCACCAGCGGCACCGACACAGTCCATGCCACACTCGGAGACATTGTCTGCCATTTTCCGACGGGCAACCCGCGAAGTCGCATGCGCTCCACTGCCCCTGCCGCCTCCAACAGATGGATGAGTTGGTGCGGCAGACGAAGCAAAAGAAGAGCCCGCAAACAATGCACCACCGCGTTCACTCCTCTGTAGCCCTTTCCATTTGTCATTTGCGATATCGGCAGAGGCATGCACGCTACCCATTCCACCGTAACCCCACTCGACGAACTCGGGTTCTTCGCGAACATTGTCAAAGGGATTGGCAAGGGATTGGGCTGTAATCGGTATGGTGAATCGTTGAAAGTGTGAGGAAGACGCGTATACTCACTAGAATATCTCTTTGCACCGTATACTCTACCATTCAGCATCTTTACGACATTTTTCGGGGGTGCGAGAGGTGAACTTGGTGCAGTGCTTGGACGAGCAAGTAAATCATAGGGAAGCATTTTGGCGGAGGAGGTATGTCGACCACCCCCAGCGCCAGGTGCAAATGCCGAGGAAGATGCACGACGCTTCCTTGGACCGGATCCCGCGATGGCAGCAGTGTCTGGCGACTGACTAGAACCCTCTCCCCAATCACGTTTTCCGTTGTCCAGTTCCGTAGGTGGAGCCGGGCCGGTGGAGGCGGAACGGCGGAGGGATTTGGAAGGATCCGAACGCTTGGGAGGAGGGGATGATGGACGGGGAGGGCGAGTACTACTCGCAGATCCTGAGCGGGCGCGGAAGAGTGATATTCGGCCAAAGGAAAGGAAGTCCTGCTTTGCTGCCTGGGAGGGGGAGTTGGGTACGGAGCTGGCGGAGCGGGTGAGAGAAGAGAACGAGGAATTGTGAGAACCGGGTAGAGACGCGGGCTGGGAGAGGGGGGATCCGCCAGCAGAAGAGTTGGCACGACGGAGGAAAGCAAAGGGACGGAGGAGCTTCAAGTATGGTTTTTGAGTGTTCTTGGAGGGTGTGTTGGGCAATTGGCGGATGGTGGGCGACGAGCATACGCTGGGGAGGGGGGAGGGGGAAGGGGAGGGGGAGAGGGCGACGCCATCGTGTAGGTTGTTTAGAGGAACAGGCTGTGTGGCAGACTTGGTGTCCGACTGCAAATCATCAGACGAGGGGTCGAGTAGAAGGTCATTGTTGAGCTCTGGGAGAGGGGCGAAGCGTATGCGACGGGTGGAACGAGTAGAGAAGGCGCGATCAAGGTCGAGATATGAGCCGGAAACGGAGGACGAGGAGGAAGACGAGACGTCTGCTTGGAGGGCGGGAAGGGGGGTGTAGGTGGGGGACGGGGAGGGGGACGGGGACGGGGAAGGGAGTTGCGGGGGGCGCAGGAGGATGGAGGAGGACATTGGAGAAGCGAGAGAATGAGTGCTCGCAGCGTTGAAGAACACAAGTACTCCCCTGCGTTTCCTTTTTCTATTCGTTTGCCTACACACAACAGCACTACCCGGGGTCTCGCCCACCTGGATCTCAGATCCCCTTCGATCCTGCGACCCCTCCATTCAGCACCCCTATCCATCCTTTTACTTCCGCAGCCGCAGAAGTACATTCAACCTTGGAAGGACAGCTCGACACCCGACTTGGCTCAGATCGTGCAAATCCACATCCGCCACTCAATTCCTCGGTCCACGGACCATCGACCTTGCTGTATTTACGTCTAAAACTCGCTGACACGGCTCGTCGACGCAGCTCGGGCCCGGCCCCTCACCAACATGCACCCTCAAGCCTCTTCAATTGACTCATATATGCCGTGATGGGCCACACGCCTTATCAGCTGTCATCTCGATTCAGGAAATCACTCGAGTCGTTTGTCGTCTCCGTATGACACCCACCAACTCATCACATCCCCTCCAATACTACCCCCGCCGACCGGACTTCTACTACTCTTCATACCTTCGGGAGAACACTGATGCGGCCTGGTTGACGTGTGCATGGTCCCTTCACCGCCCACGTGTCTACTCGCTAATTTCAGGCATGCGAAACCTTCGGATTGTCATGAGAATTCTCCTTCGTGAACTGCCGAAAGAACAAAACAAGCGTCACACACTCGAATAAAGTAACTTCACGTAACAACCAGAGATAACGTTGAGAGCTGACAAACGTTTCCACAGGCATTACGAGAATGGCGCTCCCTTGTTGTTTCGTTTCAGGCTACACAACTTATTATACTCCTGTTAATTCATGTCAGATCATCAAGCACGATTCAGAGACTCGGACGCCAACACCCGTTACTACAATTCTCATCATGACGTTTGTGTAAACCATTAGAACTCGCGATCTTGCTCCTCCTATCCCCGATTCACTTCTGGCGTTCTAAATCGAGCACAAATTGGGCGCATCTTCGCATGGCTACGAAGCCAAAACCGAAGCACTTCCTCGCCCGAAAAATGCGTCATACTGTGGCAACGCCCAGCTTGAACGATTTGCCGGGTGTTCCCTTCCCCCCGTATTAGCTCGTTCTCCGTCTTCGCGAATGTCTGGTCGTTCATAACGGATCCTCCCAACGACAACATGACGGAAAAGTACTCCAACGCCGTATGAGTCCGAGCATCGTACATCCCACACCCTCGTGACAGGAAGGTTTCGAGATGACCGATGACCTCCGTGACTACCACACAAATACAGAGTGCACCTCTACTATGAAACAATGATTGGTGGGAATTGGTGGCGTCTCCCGGAGAACCGGTTCCTATGTATGAAATGATACGAAACCGAATAAGATACAGGATCCCTAACGGCGACTTCTATCGTTTATTTGCGCTTGGTGACATCGATGAAGCGCCAGCATTGCCAAGGTGAAGACACGTGCGACATGTACCTGGTCGAGTTACGGTAACAACACTATTTGCCACAACCCTGTCATTGCGTGCCACTGCAAAATCGGAGAGGCATTCTTTGGGTACCTATATATCCATGGTTGTTCATATAAAATTTCTCTCCCAACCTCCGCTATTGCCACCGCTGAAGTGCCCCATCAAATTGATGGCACAGATGGGTCCAGTCAGGTATATAGTACTTCACAGCAAAATTGCACATCACTGATCAGCCGTTCCACGGGCTTGGCGACACACCCACCCTGATCAGTGCGGCGATGCCGCACCGGCCAGGAATCCGAATACTCCAAGGGTGAGAGACATACATGGCACGGTTGAGGTATTCAGGCCTCTGCGGCGCTGTGGTACTAGTAGCATTTTTTGCTCGATCATTGACATGGTGTTGACAAGCCGGTACACGATTAGGAATCGCTGGCTGAGGAGAGGCTCACCAGAATGTAGACCCATGCAACTTTGCAGGCTCCTCCAGGCCGCGAGAATCCCCGGGGGATCTGTGCAAGGGAATCACCGTCAACACGCTGTCAACGCCAACGCCAAGAACATTTGACCTTTTGCATGTTTGTCACGGTGTTGGCTGCGGATATGAACCACTGGCAGGTGATCAGTGTATACCCCGCTATGATTGGTGAGTATCTCGCAAGAGGCCAAGAGTATTTTGACATTATGTATAATATCTCAGGAACAGCGTTTCCTCAACCCTTTGGGAGAAACATTTTGTACCCCCAGATCTGCAGTCGATGGGGATAATGTTCCACTTTACATCATATCGCTCAGCCAAGTGGTGGCACCAAGGTGGCGCGGTCTTGGTGTGACACAGCCATATCTCATAGAAGTTTCCAATGGTACACCCCAGAGTCTTGGCAACGTCCCTTTCGATCATGAATTAGGGGTCTCGGGTGAAAGTACGTGCCTGCTGACTCGATATCCGAACTCTTATGGACGTTGCATAGTAACTGATCTGAGAAAGTACGGCGCTACCGAGACGTGAAAATTATGGAGGGAAAATGCCAAGAATTAATGGGGTACAATACTTATTATAGTCTAATAACAATCACTTACTGATTACTGGTGGTATTCGATCGGGTCAGTCCTACAAACGACCCTCATTTTGTGGCCATGATTGATTCCAATGAAACCTCGTTCAGATTTGCAGCGCCAAGGGAGCCTCGAGGACAAGGTGAGTTGTGATTCCCGCTGGCACATTCATACAGGTATGCTCTGTGGGTGATTTCATCGGGAGTCGCAATCATTTCCAGCCTCACCATCCTGTCCTCAGGGTACGGGTATCGGATCCGACCAGCATCGATGGGGATAAATGACGTACGCATGCGTGATGCAAATGCATCATCCTGCCTTGTGTGTGATGACTTCAAGTGGCCGTGACTTGTGGACGGCCACATAGCCCTCTTAGGGTATCCAGCTTGCAGCTGTTTGCTTCAGCACAGTTCCACACCAAAGCTTAGTTTAGTTACCATGCTCATTGTCGACAGCTCAACACCGGACACCAGCGATTCAACTAATGATTCCCGGCAAAAATAGCGCTTTCACGGCTGAAAACTCCTGGCTGTCTGTTGTGCAAGCTTGCAATCACTCACCGGATGTGACAAGGTCACTTTACAGCGGAAATGTCGCCACCGTCAAGGAGAATACCAGCCGGTTCAAGCTGTGCGCCACTGCACTGCCATCAACAATGCTTGGCATAGGTGATGTGAGTCGATGAGGGTGCCAGTGGGGTGAAGTGCCCTTGCTTATGCCACCGCAGCCGGGGCCGCGCAGGGCGTGAAAGTAATTCATGCAAGTGATCTTCAAGCGCAAAGCAAGGTAAATATATCCGGGTTGGAACTAAAAAATGAATTAGATGTCAAGCATGGATTGGACAGCCATTGAGCGATTCTAAAATCGCTCAGATCGAATGATTGACAAGGTGACAAGGATTTCACGAAGCTGGTGTGTGTATTTTTTGGTGAAATTTGACCCTTCGCCAACGGATTTGAGTTGGCGCCGACGGACGACTCTGTATGTGTCGATGAGTACAGGCTAGAAACTCACGGGTGTCAATCGTTGGGGCCACACAATGTTGTTACATACATTGCGTGCCTCGCCAGCACAACTTTCAGTAAATAGGAAGAAAAGAAGGCTAAGAGAGGGAGAGAGGTAGGTCAGACCATGCGTATCAGGACATGTGGTGTGTGGCGCTAACTAACGACTGGTTTACAGTGATAGATAGTGATTGCACGGCACGTGATGCAAATCCCCTGAGTCATTAGGGTCGGCGTTGCCGACAGGGACCTTGCTGGACGAGAAGATTGGAAAATGGCTCGGACGAGACGATACGAGTATGGTAGGAAATACAATTTGGGAAATTGAAAATCCTATGGATTATCAAAGAGTATGGGTTATATGGGGTATGGGTTATTTCAGAGTCGACTGTAGATTGGTTAGAAATGGGTGTGCAGGGTTGCACAGCAGGCATTGCACACCTCAGTAAATAGGAGTTTATTTGTTGCTGTTGACATTTGGCAGACGAAAACAGGTGCCAAAGATTATTTTGAGATATCGTTGGAAGTGCAGATAGTGCTTTCAGACGGGGAACAAATGCAAACGGACGGGGTAACATTGTCAGTGAATAGCATGAAGTATGTAAATACAAGAACATGGAATTAGTAGCACAACATTCGAGCTGCGTCAAGGGCACGGGAAATAGAAAGATACGGCGAGCAGTGGTGCACGCATGCTCACGGAGGGTATTGGCGAAGGGTGGGTGCCAGTGGGTCCACGGGCAAGTGAGAGAGTGCACACACCAGCATGCCTGTGTGAGGGCAGCCCGGGGGGCAACGGCGAGGGACAAGGTTGAGCAAGCGCGTGAGCACGCGAAAACGCTGCGGGTGGACGACAGGGGTAGACGAGCACGAGCACGTATTCACGTTGGAGATGACAGTACTAGTGGGACGGCGGGGGCAAATGCGAGTGCACACGTAGCGGCCGGGCTACTGCGCAGTGCGCCTGCTTGGTGATACGTGCACGTGATCTACAGTCACATGATACCCGACTGGTAATAATGACAAAAACACAGTGCAAGACTGCCAACAAGAGAAGGAGCTGACCGAGGCAGGGACACAAGTATAAATGGCATCGCCGGGAATGGTTTTGGTGCACAGAGTTTCCCTTCTCTCTTCACCAAAGCTGGTTGTCCGATTATCTGCTATAGCGTCCCCAGCAAAATTTGCATTTTCCCTATCAGTGCCTGTCTCACGACTTCACCAGGTAGCGTGATATATCCAGTCAATTTCTATCACTTGGTCCCGTCTCATTGATCCCACTTCATTGTAGTTGTCAAGATCTTTTACTTCCTCGTCAATCAACATGGCACCGATAGACCATCCCCAGCACGAACGGTACGATTACATCTGTATCGGGGGTGGCAGCGGCGGTGTCGCTTCTTCAGTAAGTTATCTCAGGGGTTCTCCATTCTCCCCCTTGATCCTCCCCACAGCGCCGTGCGGCCCTGTACGGCAAGAAAGTCGCCCTCATCGAGGCTTCCCCCTACCTGGGCGGCACGTGCGTCAACGTTGGTAAGTGCTTCCCGCTGCTGGCGACATACCATTGAGCTTACGGTCCCGATAATCCAGGATGCGTTCCCAAGAAGGTGCGAACATTACTCGCGATAGCATATTAAACGCATGGTCAACCGCTTTCTTAGATCATGTGGCACGCCGCCGACCTGGCGGACAAACTACGCCATGCATCCGCGGGGTACCATTTCCAGGGGGTTCCAGAGCCCAAGTTTGACTGGGCGGCCTTTAAGCCCCAGCGTGATGCATACATCCGCAGGTTGAACAACATCTACGAGAGCAATCTTGAGAAGGAAAAGGTGGAGTACCACGCCGGGTTCGCGCGCTTGACGTCCCCCAGTTCCGTCGAGGTCACCCGCCCAGACGGTCAGAAGTACACGCTACACGCGGATCACATAACGGTCGCTACCGGTGGGCGTCCGACGATCCCTTCGGACGATGCCATTCCTGGAGCGAGCCTCGGTATTGATTCCGATGGATTCTTCGATTTGGAAGAACAACCCAAGCGTGTTGCCATTGTCGGTGCTGGTTACATCGCCGTAGAATTCGCTGGAGTATTCAACTCGCTCGGCACTGAGACTCATCTTTTCATCCGACGTGATAAGGTCCTACGTACCTTTGACCCCGTGCTACAGGACACGCTGACGCCATGGATGGAGCACACTGGAATCAAGATCCACAAGCATTCCCAAGTACAGCGCATAGAAGGAGAGAAAGGAAAGGCCCTTACGATCTACGATCACAGCGGGCAGACCATTGAGGTTGATTGCTTGGTCTGGGCAATTGGCCGACATGCCAACACGGAAGGCCTTGGACTTGAAGAGCTCGGAGTTAAGCTCGACAAGAAGGGTGATGTTGTCGTCGACGAATTCCAGAACTCCATCGTCCCGGGTGTCTATGCAATCGGTGACGTGCAAGGCAAAGCCCTACTTACCCCTGTTGCCATCGCAGCCGGTAGGCGGCTGTCCAATAGACTCTTTGGCCCCGAGACGTTCAAGAGCGACAAGCTTTCATACGAGAATATCCCCACTGTTGTCTTTTCGTCAGTCTTTTTTTTGGGGGGGCTGTGGCATGAAACTAAACTGGAACAGGCATCCCACTATCGGTACCGTAGGTCTTACTGAACCTGAAGCATACGAGAAATATGGGAAAGACGTAAAGATTTGTACGTCAAGTGTAATCTTTCGCGGATCGCGGATTCTGATTTCGTTTCGGTTCCAGACAAGTCATCGTTCCGCGCGCTCTATTTCTCACAGATTACGGAGACCCATAAGGAGCCAACGGTTTACAAGCTCATTGTCGTGGGTGAAGAGGAGCGTGTTGTCGGTGTTCATATCATCGGATTGGGAAGTGACGAGGTCATGCAAGGCTTTGCCGTAGCCGTCAAAATGGGCGGTACGTCTCGAAATCCTGATGATTACCCATGCTTACACGCTGGTGACAGCACGCAAACGAGATCTGGATGACACGGTTGCGATTCATCCTACGTCGGCTGAAGGTTTGTCGAAGATATCTCAGTTGTGATCACAGTGACTGACAGTAATTTATCCAAAGAATTGGTCACGCTCCGCTAGGTCGCTTAGTTCACGGATCCTACTGAGTTCAGCACTGCGGAATTATCACAGCGCACATTGTATTTCATCGACGTCAATCACAGGCAGATTTCAAGTTCAGAGTCTCATCTTCAACCCTAAAGAGAACACAGGATTGCACCATGATATTTTGTCATTGCCAGTAGTTCACCCTGTTGTCAGTGCATACCCGGACCCTTGCATGTTCTAGTGTCAAGTCTTGGTGTCCGACACAAATGTATTATTCATTCATGGACTCCCCAGTAGAAAACATAAAACGATAACCTATTATTAGGTCAGTGATATATTGCCTCGTGGGAAGTGGCAAGGTGCCACCACGATAAAGCAACTTCAATCTTATCACCCGTCTCATCGAGGGAGGGTGACCCGGTCACTACTACCCGACAGGAAGAGCTCCACGTTGACACTCACACCTTGAGTGCGCATACATACCAACAGAGTCAAGTGATGTTCAAGTCCACTATCTCTCTGAGTGACGTCCGTCAGATCTATCGGGTAGTATTACGGGAGATTTCTCAGCAACGCTTCACGATCGATCATCAGACCTGTGCGCGCCAACGGGCTACGGCATCATGGGAACATCGAACGAAGACGGCAAAAGGTTAGACCTTCAAGTTCCCAAGTTTCACTTTTGTTCTTTAATCCAAAATTTCAGGCGGCTTATCCGTAATTTCCACCTCCTTGTCCCTTCCACTCCTTGATTCGAAACATTGGGCAGGGCAGCGCTGCCCCCTCTTTTTTTCTGCATGTCTAAATTTCGAAATTTGTTTCTTGTCATATATTTATACCTGGCGCTTGCCCGTGCGGATTATACCATCGACGATAGCAACTATTCGATACTCAAGTTCTCGGAAAACCCAGCTGGACCAGTATGGGGCCCGTTTGGTTCCGATACTGGAGAAGTACTGGAAATTCGGTTGCCCAACGGGACAATGCAGACTGTTGATGCAACTCAGTGTTACGATGGCACATAGTGAGTACTCCAGTCCGCTGTGTTACCGATTCCCATGCTCAAGGCGCGCGCACGTAGCACTTGTAAGTTGGTGACAAGAACGGAGCGTCCTTACCTGGTGTTAACCTGGCCTTACAGATGCTGCATGTTCTGCATCGAATAACTGTGCAGTGCAGTTCTCATTCACAGGCATGTTCTTTGGGTTTTCTCGCAAACACAAGGGACGAATTCCATCTTATTCTGACGCTAGGTTCCGGACTAACGATATATGTGCTACAAGCTGGACCGCAAGGCATGTCCGCCTCTCTTTCCATAGACTCGGGAACGGCAACGACGGCAACCCTCGGCGCACCCCCAGCACCGCAATATTATATCCCTCACGTCACCCTCTTCAATGTACAAAACATACCATCTGGAACACACACAGCGGTGATGACAGTACTGAATTGGAATGGCGGCTTTAGTGGCATGATGCTGGACTATATCGACGTAAATCAAGCAGAGGTTGCGGGTCCGACCAGTGCGAGTCCAAGTCCAACGCCTACCACAGCGCAGTCTCCGTCTTCAACGTCGACCAACCCACAAACCACTTCGCAACAAACGACAAACTCTCTGGCTTCTGTAGCCTCTGTCATATCGGTGCATTCTTCTCAGTCATCGGGGGTGACAGCACTTCCATCAAGCACATCATCCGGAAGCGACACCGGTTCAACTGACTCTTTATCTCCGACTTCAAAAAAGTGAGGCTTGCCTATAATTACAATCGATTGCAGCCTAATGTTACCTTTGCCAGAACCAACCTTACTGCTGTCGCGGGCGGCGTTGTTGGGGGTGTTGTTGGCCTGCTTGCACTCCTTGGCCTGGCATTCTTCTGCTTCCGTCGTCGCCGTCGCCAACGCCTACACACGCTACACGAGAGACCCAACCCGCTTTTCTTACCACAACCTGAAGCCAGCTTTATTGATGGCGATGCCGACCCATTTGCCAGTCGACCCTCTAGAGCATTGCGTCCTTTACAATCATGGACAAGCTCAGAGGCGGGCTCCACAGCCCACCTCGCGGCTCGAGATGCGAGTAACCCAAGTCCTATGACGGACTTCTCTCATATGCGCGTTACACCGAGCGGAAACGACAGCGCCACCTCTTCCATGCCAGTGTTGATTGGTGTTGCAGCAGTGACGCCTCCAGACCAAGATGCGTCCACGCCGATACGCACGGCGACCACCGCAGTGCCGGTCAGCCACCCCAACGAAAAATCACAGCCCCCTCCGGGTGGCGGCCCTTCGCAGCAGGACCCGACCGCCAGCCTTGACGTTCCCAACGCACGTCCAAACACGGTCCTGTCGGACGACCAAGCGGACTTTGTCAACAGCCTGTTCAACAACAACGTCCCCGCGCCGGTCGTCGCACGTGTGCTCGAACGCATGCTTGCGAATCCACAAGGCGTGATGAGCAGCACCGGTTTTAATGACCCTGAGCTGCGCTCGCATCTCAACCTAGGCAACATGTTCACGTCGTCGCAGGCGCACGCGCCAGCAGGGGTTGTGCCATGGCAGTCGACGATGAGCGATATTGGGGATGGAGGGACGACGATGCCGGGTACGGCGCCACCTAGTTACGATTACGCGCGGGCGCAGTGAGAGAGCGAGTGCAGCGCATTTGGACGCTATCTGTGTGCTTTACCTCTTGTTGTCACTTTTTGAGTCTCGCTATACGTACACGGCACTGTTGTACCTGGAATACCATATCAAGAACGATATTATACATCCCATTGTGAATCGTAGTGACGGACATGCGGTGAAAGGTGGTATAGATGAGGGTATTGGAGCCAAAGGAACGGGAAAGCCTAGTTGATACAGGGATGCATAGAAAGCGAAGTGGACGGGGGACTACAAGCCTCAGCTTTCCCATGTCTGGTAACCTGGAGGTGCCGAACTGTCCGGGACTGTTGGAGGAGGGGTATTTCGGACCACAGAGCCATGAGATCTCAATGATCCATCCTCACGTCTACAATCGATGACAAAGTCGTCATGCAAAAAAGGATTAATGGTCGGAGGTCCAGCTTCGCCATCCGGAGCCCTCCCAGCATTGCCAGCGGTCGAAAGAACGTGAAAATCGCTCGATTCGTCGTCAGACTGCCTGCGGGACTGATACACCACCGCATTGCGAGCCGCGAGACGCATGCGCGTCTTCTCGTCCGTCGGGGGAGGTGCTGCTGACGGTACGATCTGGTCAGGAACCACAGCAGGGGTAGTGGGGAACGGATCTGGTTTGCGACTTTCTGCCAATTTGACGTGACGAGACCTGCGCTTTTTGAAAAAGATGATAGCTGTGACGATGGCGATGAGAACAGCGAGTCCTCCACATGCGCCGCCCACCACAGCACTGAGGTTCACACTGGGCAGCGTCAGTCTTTGGGGAAAAGTGCTATATGTGAAGGCACAAACCTGGACTCAGTATTGGAAATTGCAGAAGTGACTCCGGACGTATATGAGGAACCGATGGAGGTAGAACTTACTGTGGGAAACATGGAAGAGGCGATAGTCGAGGGCTGAATTGCACCCACTGTGGCTGAAATTGTTGAAGACGAGGAAGACGAGGAAAAATAGGAAGTTGAAGGCGAGACGGGAAGCTCGACGTAACGTTCGCGGATAAACGCGTAATTAAAATAAAGGGACGTGGCGCCATTATCCCAGTCCAAGAGATTGATCGTCGCGGTGTGGTTAGCGTCGGGGAGGGACTGGATGTCGAAAAGGAAGACACCGGGGGTTTGATATGACGGCGGCGTTGGTGGTGGCAAGGTCGCAGTAACGGATTGACCACCATCTATGGTGAGGTTTGCAACGACTCCCTGAAAGCCTGCCTGCATAACATACACCGTAACCCCAGATCCTTTCAGCAGTAGTTGAGCAAACCCAGAATCATGGTTGATGCCAGTGCGTACCCGTGAAAGGAAATGTAATGTTGCAGTTATTATTGGCGGTACAGGCAGCAACTAGATTTGCTGTTAGGTGTCCCGATCGTCCTCGACGGGCAAACAATCCGTACGAGAACTACACAGGTGGGATGCATCAGAATCATGATTAGTGTGTTTCGTGTGAGAAGATACGCACTAATTTTTATCATAACATTTTGAGGAATCCACGGTGACATTTCCATCACTCAGAACAAGGGTGAGGTTTCGAGTGGTGAAAGAAAAAGTTTGCCATTTGGTCCCAGATGCGGCGTACTTGACGGTCCTGTTGGCGTTATTAACATGGTAATCTGCTGCAACTGAGGGGGCCAAGCTCAATGCAGTGAGGCCATAAATCGGGAGTATGTCAGACAAGGGGGACCGCATGTCAAGGCTAGAGAAACTTGTCAACAGTCAACAGGATCAAAAGCTTTTATACGAAAATTTTGGGAGGCGGGGATCATAAAGGGATTCCGGAAGCTAGACAGTGATGTTTCTATTCCCGCTGATGTCCTACTTGGAGGCATGGTCTCGTAACGTGGTCACATTGTAGGGCTGTTCGACCGCATGAATTAGTTGGGCGTCTGGAGTAGGGCGATGGAGGCGTGAAACGGTCGGTCCTTGGGGCATATGACTTTGAGGTGATGTGCAAAGCGACGCCGTCGGCTCGCACGGCTGAAAGGAAAGTGGGTCGCAAAATGATGATCAGCAACCGATCGCGATGCATCTTCACAGCAGATCAAGCTTATGATGAGATGCAGACGACCAGTCCAGAACAACGTGGTCGTCGCGCTTAGTCAGCCCATGTATACCTTCGGCATCTCCCGCTTGTAATGTCTCATGGCGCCCGCCATCTGAGGCAGGGCATCGGCCTGGCTAAACACGGGTCCGCCCCAGCGAGGTCCCGAATCACCCAAGCCCCTCGACAGCCCACCGCATCCCCTCCGAGACTCGTACATTCTTTTCTCGTATCGTCTCCCATCTCATCACTCCCGGTTTATCCTACTCCTCGTCTGCAGTCTCCGCTCAGCCGGCGTTTATCCGCCCTACCCAGTTTTCCAATGCCGAAAGCATTAACGCCCGCTTCTCTCCCCCTCGCCTGCCCAAGCCTCCTGTGGTTCCCGCAAATGTCACCCAGGTTGGTCTTGGCACGGCTCTCGCATTCCACTCTGGTCGTCCCAAAACATGGTCGACGATGTCCCTAATACCTATTGCCACGGCTCTGTGGGAAGCCGAGTGGCATGTCAAGATGAAGAAAGAGGCACGCACTTTTTGAGTCTCGCTATACGTACACGGCACTGTTGTACCTGGAGTACCATATTAAGAACGATATCGTACATCCCCATTGCGAATCGTAGTGACGGACATGCGGTGAAAGGTATGGATGAGGGTATTGGAGTCAAAGGAAAGACAAAGCTTAGTTGATACATGGGGATGCATAGGAAGCAAAGTGGATGGGACTCTTGGCTACAAGTCTCTACTTTCCCATGTCTGGTAACCTGGAGGTGCCGAACTGTCCGGGACTGTCGGAGGGTTTCGGACCACAGAGCCATGAGATCTCAATGATCCATCCTCACGTCTACAATCGATGACAAAGTCGTCATGCAAAAAAGGATTGATGGTCGAAGGTCCAGCTTCGCCATCCGGAGCCCTCCCCGCATTGCCAGCGGTCGAAAGAACGTGAAAATCGCTCGATTCGTCGTCAGACTGCCTGCGGGACTGATACACCACCGCATTGCGAGCCGCGAGACGCATGCGCGTCTTCTCGTCCGTCGGGAGAGGTGCTGCTGACGGTACGATTTGGTCAAGAACCACAGCAGGGGTAGTGGGGAACGGATCTGGCTTGCGACTTTCTGCCAACTTGACGTGACGAAACCTGCGCTTTTTGAAAAAGATGATAGCTGTGACGATGGCGATAAGAGCAACGAGTCCTCCACATGCGCCGCCCACCACAGCACCGAGGTTCACACTGGTGGGTGGTGTCAGCGCTAACTCTTTTTTGGGAAAAGAGTTACATGTGAAGGCACAAACCTAGTCTCAGTATTGGAAACTGCAGATGTGGCTCCGGACGTATATGTGGAACCAATAAAGGTAGAACCTATTGTGAGAAGTGTGGAAGAGGCGGTCGTTGGTTGTGTAGTCGAGGGCTGAACTATTCCCACTGTAGCTGAATTTGTCGTCGACGAGGACGAGGGAAGAGAAATAATTGAAGGCGAGACAGGAAGCTCGACGTAGTTTTCATTGACAAGCGCGTAATCAAAATAAAGGGACGTGGTGCCATTATCCCAGTCCAAGAGATTGATCGTCGCGGTGTGGTCAGCGTTGGGGAGGGACTGGATGTCGAAAAGGGAGACGTTGGGGGTTTGGTATGATGGAGCAGTTGGTGGTGGCAAGGTCGCAGTGATGGATTGACCATCGTCTATGGTGAGGCTTGCAGTGATTCCCTGAAAGCCTGCTTGCATTACATACACCGTAACCCCAGATCCTTTCAGCGGTAGTTGAGCAAACCCCAAATCATGGTTGATGCCAGTGCGTACCCGTGAAAGGAAACGTGATGTTGCAGTTATTATTGGCGGTACAGGCAGCAACTAGATTCGCTATTAGGTGTCCCGATCATCCTCGACGGGCAGACAATACATACGGACACTATAGGGGTGGGGTGCATCAGAATCATGATTAGTGTGTTTCGTGTGAGAAAATACGCACTAGTTTTGATTATAACACTTCGAGGAATCTACGGTGACTTTTCCATCACTCAGAACAAGGGTGAGGTTTCGAGTGGCGAAAGAAAAAGTTTGCCAGTTGGTCCCAGATGCGGCGTACGCGACGGACTTGTTGGCATTATCAACATAGTAACCTGCTGCAACCGGGGAGGCCAAACCCAATGCAGTGAGGCCATAAATTGGGAATATGTCAGGCAAGGGGGACCACATGTCAAGGCCAAAAGGAACTTGCGAACAATCAGCAGGATCAAAGGCTTTTATACGAAAACTTCGCTAGGCCGGGATCATCAAAGGACTGTTTCGGAAGCTAGACAATGTTTCTATCCCCGCTGATGAGTCCCACATGGAGGTATGGTCTCGTAACGTGGCCACAAGGGCTGTTCGACGGCATGGATCGGATGGGCGTCTGGAATATGGCGATGAGGATGTGAAACGGCGTGTCCTTGGGCGGTATATGATCTAGAGGTGATGTGCAAAGCAACTGACAAGCTGGCGGATTTTGAGACACCAAGGAAGAAACGCGACGCGCGTCGGCTCGATGAAAGTGCCAGTGCAAAGGGCAAGGGCTAAAGGATGACTGAGACTCGGAGGTGAGTGGGTAGCAAAATGATGATCAGCAACTCATTGTGCGGCAACCGATTGCGATGTCTTCACAGCAGATCACAAGATGATGGGTACAACCTGAACGCTCACCAGTCGTAATTGTTGGCAGTCGTTGTCGATCGGACCGGGCCGTGACCCTTGGCGCTTAGTCAGCCCACGTATACCTTCGTTTGACTGAGCAGCCAACTGCTGGTAGTTTACCATGGCCGCTGTCTCGCACGGCGCCCGCCATCTGAGGCAGGGCATCGCCGTGGCCAAGCACGGGCCCGCCCCAGCGAGGTCGATACACACGCCTGCATTCACTCCTCGCCCGAATCACCCAAGCCCCTCGACAGCCCACCGCATCTTCTCCGAGACTCGTACATTCTTTTCTCGTATCGTCTCCCATCTCATCACTCCCGGTTTATCCCACTCCTCGTCCGCAGTCTCCGCTCAGCCGGCGTTTATCCGTCCTACCCAGCTCTCCAATGCCCAAAGCATTAACGCCCGCTTCTCTCTCCCCGTAAAGCACGCTCTCTCTCGACCCTTCTCTCCCCCTCGCCTGCCCAAGCCTCCTGTGGTTCCCGCAAATGTCACCCAGGTTGGTCTTGGCACGGCCCGCGCATTCCACTCTGGTCGTCCCATTTTCCAAAACATGGTCGACAATGTCCCTATTGCCGCCAGGGCTCTATGGGAAGCCGAGTGGGATGTCAAGATGAAGAAGAAAGAGGCACGCAGGAACCGTCGTGCTACGCAGATCAAGACAGTCCCCAAGTCTCGGGAGATGTCCAAGCCCAAGCCTCTTATTGCTGAGCCCCGATGTGACGCATCCGAACTTGATGTCTATTTCCCCGTCGAGCCTACTCCTGCCATTACCACCCACCTTCTTGTGCCTCTTGCGCCAACCCCAACTGCACGCCTCCCGCTGTCGGCTCGCACTGACGGTGGCGGTGCACACCCGCTGCTCCCGATCTCTGATCTGGCCTCTATTCACACCAGCCATCGGTTGCACTCCCTGAGGGTGTCAACCTTGTTTGCTAGACTCGAGTCTGCAAACGTGTGGGACGATCCCGGGGTCAACGTGGATGCATATGCCTTTGGGCCGCGTCATGACGCACAGGAGAAGCAGTGCACCGTTTTGCGCGTCACGTTCAAGGGCTGGAATGCCCGCCGCGTCCGCTCCATACTTGGTGACAGCGCAGAGGAGTGGTATTCGCTCGAAGAAACCCATCCCGACGGACATCCCACTTTGGTCCCTCTGCCCAATCTGGGACAGGATGTGCTCATGAACACGCGCTCTGAGACGCCCTCGCTCGACTCGAGTCATGCCTCCGAGGTCGAAGTGGATGATTTATGTGATGTGCTCTCTTCACCGCCCATCCGGGCCAGTGCAAGCGCACAGCATGATCTTGTTCTTCCCACCCTTGACTTCTCCTCTGCGTTCTCGGATGCCGTGGACAATTTTCCACCGCATCCACAGCCAGTGACGTTTTTGCGCACTGTCTCGGAATTGACGCGTGATGGCGAACTGGTGCCGCAAACGGATTCAGAAAGCTCATGGGAGTGTCTTGGCTTGAATCCATCCGTCGGAGGGCATTACTGGGATGAAGTCGCAGAGGGCACGTAAAAGTTTTTGTTTTTGTTTTTGGACAAGTGATGTTATTGTGTAGCAACCACCGTCCCAACTAGTTCTACACAATACACTATGGCGGCAGTCAGGGACTGCCAGTATGTAAAAGTCTGATACGTGTTCCCTTTTCTTGCACTTGATTCAATTGTTGTTTGACTCTGACGCCAATTGAACTGGCGTCGACCTGATGATCTCGGCCGCTGTCTGCTGTGTATCAGGAATGCTGTGCTCACATCCCTGCCATCAACGGCATCCCGCTCAACCTCCCTGCAAGGCATGTAACCATGATTACCGCTCACATCGTTATTTCTTTAGTACCCTTGCTCTCGCTTTTGCTCTCGCCCTTCCACCTGGTTTGTCCCCACAAACCCAAGCCACAGAGCGATGGGGTGCATGTGGTACATCACTCCCTTACTGCTTGCTGCAGGCGTCTTGGCAGATTATCATATCGACAATGCCAATACATCTGTCGCTTATTCTATGGCCCCTAGTGAGTCAGGAGTGGCCTGGCAGACATTCTCGGTGGATACCCAGTCACTTGCACTGAGTATCAGCAACTCGACAGGCAACTACACTATCACACTCGATTCCTCGCATTGTTATAATGAAAATTAGTGTGTCCCCGTCTTCATGCTCGCCCCATGGGGCTCTGTCTGACCATGCACTTCAACAGCGCTCGTAAGCTATCGTCCCGCCTATCGAATGTATGATATTTACTTCTCTTTTTCTTCCAGTCGGAGTATGCGGCACAAATGACAACTGTTACGTCGAAATGCCCTTCACAGGTATGCAGTCCCGGTTCATCGCCACGATGCCACCCTTATCGTCCGAGTTCTAGGGTCTGGCATCACGATGTATGTCTTCAGCGCCGGTTTTTCAGGCATGACAGCCAGTTTTTCGATCGATGGTGGTCCAGCTTTTTCCAACTCGATCCAGGCTCCCCCTGCTCCGACCTATCAAGTATCAAATGTTTCTCTATATAGCGTTCAAGGTCTCTCGAGTGGGAACCATACCATGAAAATGACCGTATTGGATTGGAACGGGTCTGCTACTTCCATGAAATTCGATTATGCATACGTCAACGAGACGTTCGTGGCAACTCCGGCGACGACTTCAGCAACATCTTCCATGATATCCACGTCGACGTCTTCCCAGACGCCCACTCAGACGTCTGCGGACTCGGGTTCTAATCAGTCGGATCTTTCCCTTACTCAACTGAACACCTGACTGACGCTGTGCTTTCATTTTAGGGTCAATCTGGGAGCCATTATCGGGGGCACGGTGGGAGGCTTGGCACTCCTTGCAGGCCTTGCGATCGGCTTTTTTTACTGGCGTAAACGCAAGGCGCCGCGCCAAACCATGTTTTCTCAAGAATCAACTTTCCAAGTAAACCCATTCACATCAGAGTTCAGCGATCCCACTCCACCACCCGTGCCGTATACCCAGCAGCGGCCATTCATTGCCCAACACCGGGAAACGAGTTCGTCCGTTCCCCCGCTCATGCGCACCGCCATCCTTCGCGACGCGCTCGCAGTTGGCACCTACTCTCCTGTGCCGGACCAGAGTTCGCAGTCCACCAGGTCTGGACAGAGCTCGGCCGTCTTCCAACCCCTCCGCCGGCAGCCCTCGTACAGCATAACAGACACCGATCCACCCCTCCACTCGAACGCGTCTCATATGGCGGACGTGGGTTCGCCCTTTTCGGACGCGCAGGTCGCGTCGCGATACAATCTCACAGCGGAACAGGTCGGAGTCGTCGAGCGGCTGCGGGCAGACAATGTCCCTGTGGAAACGATCTCGCGCGTCATCGAGGGATATGTGTCGTCAAATCTTGGTCTTTCGGCAAGCGAGACGAGCAGCGGAAAATTGGCTCGCGGGGGTAGGAATGTTATCAGCGCGGCGCCGCCTCCAAGCTATCAGACGCGGGAGGGTTAGGCGGGTCAGTTTGGAACGTATTTTATGTAGCTTTGACACTTTTGCGAGCTTTGATGTATTAGTTATACCCGCATGCTGTTCTTCGCGTTAAGCAAAGTATGTATAGACTAGACTTGGACTAAAATCTCTACCTGGAACGCCGCTTGCTCTCGACGAGGTGATCCAATGGCAAAGGGGGGTGCTTTCGTTCGACTATCTAAACCCACATAAACACAATAATAGGGTATCCCGCATGTACATGAAGATATCATCGAGCTAGTCAGCAGCCTACCATTCCTCCCCTCTCAACCACGAGATCATAGCTCGGCGGCGGGGCAGTCGTCATCGTATTCGTCCGCGCTAGCCCCGTCTCTCTCTCCCATTCCCGAATGCCAGCATGTTGGTCAACAAGCATCCGCTCCATCACGCGAGCGATGGCGGCCGCAGGAACGTTGTTGCGATGCAGACTGTTGATAAAATCTGCTTGTTCGTCCGTCAACAACGGTGACGTGTCCTGGCGCGAGCCCGAGAGTACATTCGCGGTATCGTTTGATAGCTCGGGGCGAGTCCTGCCCGTGTACCAGCAGAGTCGGTGGTGGTCGGACTGGTAACGAATGGGGCCAGGATGTCTTGACCAGTACTCGGTGTTGTTGGAGTGCGTTGGACCGCTGACGAGCCAAGGCCACTGGGAACGAGAGGGATGAGGGGGGAGAATTCTGTCCTACGTGAGGGAGTGAGACTGCCGTTCGTTGGAGGGTTGTATCCAGTGTAAGGGTCGTACGTCTCGGCTGTGCCGGTGGAGAGGTATGCGGTGTGGGGGGGTGGGGATGCGCTGTCAGAGCCAAGGTCGATCATCTCTGGGGAACGCCTACGGCGCCGTCGAATCCAAAGGAATGCAAGGACGCCAGCCACGAGCAGAGCGACCCCGGCAATCACGCCACCGATGATGGCTTCGGTGCTAAATATGGTCATGAGCGGTCCTGGTATAATAATAGAAGAGTGATCGACAAACTCTGATGCCGAAGACGAGTTGGGCGGTGCTGCATCTGCTGAGGTAGGTGCGGCCGTGCTAGTTGTCATAGTTGAGGTCGTCCTTGTCGTCGTCGTCGTCATCGTGGCATTGGTAACCAAAGATTCATTGATGTATGCATAGTCGAACATCATCCCGCTGTAGGACCCAGAAAGGTCGTTGATGAGTAAGCTGAGGGTATGAGGGCCAGACGGTAGTTGCTGAACGTCGAACATGGAGGCAATTTCATAAGCGGGGGCGGGAGGTGCACTTAGCACCTTTGTTTGGGCATGCGCGCCGTCGACGGTTATGCTGGCGTTGATTCCTACGGGACCAGCTTGATAGACAAAGACTGTAATCCCAGAACCTAGAAACAGATAAGGAACAGAAGAGGATGGGAAGAGGGATGATCCTACCCGTGAAAGGGATGGTGAGCAAACAGTTATCGGTATCGAAACATGCCGCGTCTATCTAGTCGTCAGGACAGAACCGAATAAGACGATTCGCCCAAACTTACATCGACTGCAAGCGGAGATGTAAGTGGGTCAGACTAGGAAAGAGGGATCAATAGCTTACTAGGTGTGATTCCAACAGACAAACGCATCGATAACCTGATAGGTGCCGTTTGGGAGTAACAGACTGAGGGTTTCACCGCCAGCGGCAAAGGGACCCCAGCCGGCTGATGGCTCGGAGGAGTAGGTGAGGGTGGTGTTTGTGTCGTCGATGTAATAATTAGCCCAAACAGAAGATATGAGGGGAAAGAAGCAGAGGAAGCAATTTGCTCTCCTCCGGGGGCGAAGCATGAAGACCATTTAGAAGGGGGAACTGGGCACTCGATCAACCAAAACAGAAAAAAGCACTGCATTGCGACCCTCGGGTACGTGGTCAGCGTCCATGAGTAAAGGCAAACTCGTGAGCCAAGTTGTCGGGACAATGGTCAGATTTCCAGTCCAAGGAACGAGCAAAAACCCACGGATACAAACCGACCAGCCCAACTTGCATGGACCAATGGTGGCCTGTTTACAATGTTCTAGTTGCATCGTGACAGCGACGCGCCAGGAGGTTGGCGAACAACACAACCTTCCTAATTTGGAACCGACGGATTAGAGTTCATATTCCCACACGGTAGCTGTACATTTACACCCATGGCCTTGTGGTCCTCGGCGAGGGGTTACCTGCCAGTCAGCAGCTCCCCAGATTCACGCATTCCAAGTCCAAGGCCTCAGTGGACCATGCCCAGGATGACCAGAAATGGCCCCGGGTCACTCACACTCCTCGCCATCGCACTCCTCACAGGCCTGCTCGGCGGATACATACTCGCTAGCCCTCCACGCAAGGCTGAGCTCTGCACTTTCCCTTTTGACACACCCACCACCCCAAACGAAACCACCCCTTCCCAACATACCACCCAGCCGGTCGAATCTGCCGAGGGGTCGCTGCTGGCCAGTGGGGACTTGGACCTCGAAGCACTGCGCTCCTTAACAGCAGGAACAAGAGGATACTATGCTCGGGACTATAGTGTGGGCTTAGGATGGAACAACGTCAGCCATAATCCTTGTCAGCGTGTTTGTGTCTCCGCGCTTACTCCCCTCCAGATGCGTTATATCATCGAGACTGCTCTTTATCATGGTTCACTTCTCAACCGCACTGTCATAATACCCTCCTTTACGTACGCTCGTTCATGTGAATTCGAAAAGTGAGTCCCAGCACTCTTTCTCCAGCACACGCTCAACCGTTGAAAAGCGCGGTTTGCGCAGCACACGCGCCAATGGTTGATCGGGGCGATGCCATCCACTCAGACGAGTGGCGAAATTTGCCAAAAGAGCAACAGATGGGATGGCAGGTTCCCATGTCTGTCATGCTCAATCTTACCCACCTTCGACGCTCCCAGCCAGTCGTCACCGTTGCAGAGTACCTCCGCCTTCATGATCTCTCTCCAGACCTCGAGCTTGGCGACGGACAATGGGACACACAGGCATACCACCAGAACCCGAGTGTATACGACACTCAAGGAAACCCACCCAGCTTGCAGATAATCGAAAACTGGTGGTACGACCCTCAGGGCCTCAATCGCGTTGATAGATTACCAGAGGAGATGAAATCGCGTGGTCATTGGGACTCGCTCCTCGGCAATCCGGTAAGGCATGAATACAGCGGTTGGCCAAGCCCATCCAAGACGGATGCATATCTGGCCCTCGAACAGGCACTCCCCGAAAAGCAACACGTTTTGGATTTTGATAGAGCTCGCAAGATACTTGAGTATAATGGGATTCGAGGCGTCGCCTCAGACGAAGGTCTTATTCAGGTCTTGAACGACAACGGTTGGGAGGTCTTGTACACATTTGAGGGAGCGTAAGTTCAGGATTCAGGTCCTGATGCTCGTTTTGCTGATTAAACACAGTTTGGGTATGGACTATGTCAAGAACGTCGTGAACCCAGTCAAGCAAGTTGCACCTCGTGACTCGATCCGTGGATTCGTGGACGACTACTACCATTTTACTGAAGATGTTCTTCTCCTTAGAGGTGAAATCCACTACCAGCGAAAACCGGTAGGTCATGCGCAGTGATCTGGATACGCACGGAGCTCAATTTCTCAAAGGGCAGTCTGCGATTCACATCTACATCCGCGAGGGATGCCTTTGCACGACTCGTGTTATTCCAAATACGTCATACTGACAGCGTCATGGAGCTGTCGGCGACAATGGCTCGGCGAATACAGGAACTTGTAGGCGGGCGAATGTGGATGGGTGCACATATGCGGCGCGGCGATTGTGAGTTCCATCCAGCCTCTCGATCAAGCTTGCACCTGATATTTCCACTGTAGTCGTACGCTACACTTGGGTCATGGAAAAGGATTTCGGTGACCACCTACAGCGGATCAAGGATCGCCTAGACAAAGGCAGAGATATACTCCGTTCTATTACACCTGAAACTTTGACCATCTACGCCGTCCCTGATGTTGTAGTCAACCCCGAGTACCTGCAACAGGATCCGCCGAACGAGGATGACGTGTAAGTTGCATGACCTGTGGCCCTCATCCAATCTCATCCGACTGCAGAATCTACATTGCCACCGATGAGCGACATCCGAAAAAGCTCGCATACCTTCGCGAGCATGGCGTCGTCCGGGCTCCTGATCTCATCACGATCGAAGACCGCAGACGTTTTGGCTGGCCACTGTTGTTAACAGACGTGCTTGGTATCGTCGAGCAAGACTTACTGGCGCGAGGGGCTTTCTTCTACGCACATGCCCTCAGTTCCGTGGCTGGGGGTGTCATCAACATCCGTGCTGCGAGCGGTGCCGATCCACAAACCGCACAAGTTGATTGAACATAATACGTTTGTCTCTTCTTAGGGTTTCTTGTATATAATATGGGCTTCTTACCTTTTTGAATGTAACAGAGGATATACCCAGGCAGATTGCTGTGAGACCCAAGGTCAATGTCGATCTGTTCGTCCCCAAGTAGGTCCTGTGATGAGGAAACTTCTCCGCATCCAAGTTTGTGATGTCCTCTGCAACTCTTGAACCGTCAGCTTGGTGAAGAGACTTTTTCGTTCGTCTTGGAGTTCGCCAAAGTATTTGACCCGACTTCTGCAAGTCTTGGAGGCGCGCTGACATCTGCTGTTTGTATCTGGCAAGCTCTATTCTGAGACGATCGGGAAACCAGAGGACCAAACCACCATCGACTATAGTTATAACCGGCCATTAGAATCGAACCCGCCGTCGCGTCAGGATGCACATAGGTCACATTTCAACGTCATACCTCGCAAAGACGAGACGACACAAATCCATCCATAATAGATGTCTCTGTATTACACGATGCCAGAAAAAACGCGCAAAAGTGGGCAGAAGCATTCTTCAAGTTTTTCGAGACGAGGTTCGGGGCACGAACCGTGGTCATTTGTGAGTGAATATGTGTGTACCTGGTGGAGAGCGAGCGAGTAACACGTCCGGTACGAATTCTAGCGCGTTCGCAGACCTTGGTGACCTGTTTATACGGCGACTCGCTTCGGTTTTACCTTTGTGCTGCATTGATACTATGTGATGTTCCTTGTTGATCAGTGTGGGTGGGAGCACGATGGCTGCCCTGCAAGCCAAGTAGATGAGCCGTGTCGTCACAGTGAGCGGGCGATCGTTTCGCACAACGACTTTGAAGAGCACATTAATATATTGTCGTGGTTGAATCAAATGGTCATATGTTTGAAAACTTTACCCCTGTCTGACCAGCGGAGCAGTTCGGGATGATTCCGCTCCACACCCATCGATCGATGACACAGCTTTGTCCGATGCATCCTTTCACTTGAGCATCCCCCTAGTAGTGCTGTTTTCACTTTTGTTCGCTTGCCGTCATGCCGTTGATCTCGCTCAGCACGAACGCCAAGGTAGTCCAGTAGTCCACTTGACCGTGCACACACAAACTGAACGCCACCACGAATTCAGTTTGACTCGGAGGACGCCAAGAAAGCTTTCGTCTCTGATTTCTCCAAGGTAACCAGCACTTGCATAGACGCCCTGGACTGTCATGCACACCATGACGTTGAACGCTTCTAGTTTTGTGCAAAGACGGTCGGTAAAGAGGAAAAGTACTTCAACATCGACGTCCACTTCAATCCCTACCTCACCTTTGGGGGTACGTTCGAGCCTGCGATCATGCTCAAGATCGTCTGTGTCTACAGTAGTTTCCGCATCGACTACGCTGACGTCATGCCGTGCTCGGGTAGGTCAGCCTCGATAACGTCAACCCGGCCAACTCGAAAGTGTGGGCCAAAGAGTTTTCAACCTTTTTTGAGAAGAATCTAGGCGTGCCAAACGACCGAGGTCTCATGTGAGCCACGAGACATTGATGTCGTCGACGGAGATGGTCTGAAGTCACTGAACGTTCGTTTGCATTAGGGCTTTCCAGGACCCTGGCCCAGCTTACATTGGGTAGGCGACCTGCGACACGGCATGGTGAGGCATTTGCTCACCAAAGCTTTCTAGGTCGAGGGGAACCACGGTCGAAGCTTTGCGAGAAGCGTCCACGGAATGATATGGTACCTGTTGGTATATCGCCAGAGCAATCAGACACTGAGATCCTTGTGCAATATATATATTGTATGTAAATGTACAGTGACTTGAATGCATGCACAGCTGTGCCCAGCGTTTTGGTCCCCTGTTGGTATCTGTACGCCGTTCACGCTAAATATATCTATAGTAACATATTATATCTTCACTCTTCGCGTCGTGCACCGTTGATCAGAATCAGCCCACTGGAGAGAGCGCTTCTCTCACGAATAATTGCCACGATAAAAGCTTGGTACGGGATAGCCTAATCGTCGCATGTGGCTGCTGCCGATCCCCCCCGAGCGATCCGAGCGATCCGAGTCGAAGTTGAGCATGACATCCCTATGATGAGCCAGGCGATGGAAGTTTGGTCAAACTGCTCGCAGACGCTACAGCCTCCTTCGAAGGGGGCGGCGCCTCCACCTCCTGTCGTAATAGTCACGAAAGACACCAACATCTTTCTGAGCGAGAACATACCCTTGCTGATGTGAACGTGCTCCGCCCGCTTTCTTCGATAGTCAGATTAATAACTGGCAAACTCCACAGCGATGGCGTTTGTGACTGGAAGCTACCTCCCGACCGTGTGTTAAGCCTAAGATAACATCAGGACTGGGGTCAATGCAGGGAAAGAATGAAGGCTCACATTGCCACTGCAAAAAACATGGTCAGTATATTTGGATCGCACATACAACACATGCTTACATAGTGTATTTGCGTAGAGTTTGCTCTTGCACAAATGAAATGGCATCCTACAACATGTCGGTGGGCGACAACGACAGAAGCCTAGGACCTGCTCACCAGTACAGGGAATTTTTCGCAGAGATGTAGGAACAAAGCAAGCCAATTTCAACGATTGACATCAAGATCGCCCGATTGACCGTAAAAAAGAACAACGCTTTGAGTGTTTCGGACCACCTGTAACGGACTATTGATGGCTCTGATAACGCGCAAATTGAGAGTTGGCTCACCTCCTGGAATCGAGGCGAGGAGCAGCCAACATGTAACACAGGCAGATCGATGAAAGGAGACCTGACACGAGAGAGCATGACTGCCCGATCATCACAAAGGTCTGAATGATGCAAACATGAATGATTTTGCAGTTACACGACTCTGAAGCAGTGGACTTGCCAGGAACGAACCCTCAGAAAAAGATGGCATCGACCAGATACCTATGAAGACGGTTCGCACTGATAAAACATATGCTTAGTCTCGTGCAAAAGATACTAGTTAAATAGTATGCTCACCTGATCCCGCCACTAATGATGCCAGAGTGAGAATTGTTGTCGGTCAAGCCAAGTAACACTTACCGAAAGCAACAAGGGCAAACACGAGCTGTGGGCAAAAATTTAGCCCTATGCGAGAGATCGCGTCTCGAATCACCCACTACGAGTGCCGGTGCAGTGCGACCCAAGGGCAGAGCGTCGATAGAACTGTTTACTGCAAGATCATCATCGTGGTCCAGAGACCCCCCTAGGGCATAAGAATCGACATACCAAGGTGAACCCGACTAGCCAAAAAAATCTGAACCCTGCGCACCTGTCAACAGATGAAACTTATAGTGATAGATGTACACACATAGCGGCTATGAGGACTGTTAACTCGTTTTCGACGACCCACGAACTAGGCGATTTGATGCATCAGGGCATAATGTAGAAACCTCAATCGCTTACATGGGAACATCTTCCAGGGCCTTTGAAACCCCAAAATTCACAACCTAGAAAAAATGTTGAGTGATATGGGCTGATCACTAAAAAGGACACGGACGAAATAATAGTAGATAGTCTGCGCCATTAGAAGGCTCGTCGCAGGATCAATGATGCTTGCCTGGGGGTCAGATACTTGCAGCATGCGGGGTAACTGAGACACTCGTACAGCACGGAAATAACCTACCAATTCGAGTTAGTTCCTCAGTACATCACAGAGACAACGAAACTCACTAACGCCTTGATTGACCATCGATCTTTGTTGTTCGTCGTGAAGTAGAGGTAACCTTGAACGACGGAGATTCCAACTAAACTAACCAGAAAGTCGGCACGTTGGATGAAAGCTCAGTAGATGACGGTACGTACGCCGTAGACACAACGAAGCCTGTACCGACGGAGGAAAGGGATCGAAATCAGCTTCCCGAAAACCATCGGCAACACACCTACCCCAATACAGAGCTGCGTAGAATTGATCTACGGAGACTTCTTCTCCACCAACATCGATCATGGTAGTCATGGCTGAGATCGTCACTGCCAGAGCCGATCCGTGGTGCTTTCGTTGGAGGTCAGCCACTTGAGGGGAGTAAGTAGATGGATTCCCACCTCAAGTATGGTATTCAAGGAACGGCAAAATGAGCGCATGGTGCAGGCATGCCTTTTCTGATTTATACGTATATGGCATCCAGCGACAATGTACTACGAAATGAGCTCAGAATGGAGCTATTTTAGCCGAAGATCAAACCACCCGCAGGAACTCGGACCCTTGGTCTCCTTGTTTACTGGTTGTCCTCCAATCACAGCTCTCAATAATTTGGCATGTGCTGCAGATGTCGTTATAACTGGGCCCCTGCAGGGTCACATACTCATCCAATCGTTCGAATTCGGACCCAATTGAACAGGTGCGGTGTGAAAACTAGTAATTATTTGGTCGTGGACCCAGATCAACTTGTCAACGCCACAGCGACGCACATATTCGACATACTTAAGGTCCGTGGGGTAAGATGTGTCGACCCTTGCAACGACGACAGGCATGATGATGGCCCATCGACATTTGCAACGGATCAAATATCGCGACCGACGGGAAGATAAACGGGCAAGACTTGTAGGATGTCAGGCTGTACATAATTTCACCACACTATCAACCGGAACATGAGGCAATATGCCCATGGTGGCGTGCTCGATCGTTAAGCAGGGTCCAGTCGTTAGGTCTGGACACTGCAACTACTTTGCCGAGAGAAGCGAGTGAGAATAGCGTAACCCCACAAGTTGCCGACTCGGACATAGTAGAGCCATGCCGCCCGTCGGCCAACCGTGTCCCTATTCGGTGTTGCTCCTGAGCCCCACTCACTGCAGGGCTGTTTTCACAGTTCTTGACGACTTGTGCCATGGCCATCAATCTCTCCTCCTCACATCAGCACAGTGCAGAAGGTGACCCGAAGACAAGGACTTGAGGCAAACACAACGGGGACCTGCTAGCTCAACGTCGCCGTACTGAGATCGATCTGAGAACACAAGAAATAATTCCAATCAGCTTGCAAAATGGCACGAGCCTTTCGACTTGCTTTAGGCTGGCCAGATAGAGATTTTCGGCACAAGTTTAGGTTGCATGAGTAGCAATGGCTTTGCTGGTTATTGATTGAGGCCAGTATTCGAAACTCAGAGCTGGTTGTGGTTGCTGATCTCCCAGGGTGTCTCGATCGTGGAAGGAAAGCTAGGATTGATTCAGAGGAACGTTCGAGTTGACTCCTTGAGCATTATGAGTTGCACTCATTGACAAAGCAAGGCTCAGATGACATGTTGAACACACGAGTGACACGACCGATGTACCTTGGAGACTAGACTCACCCGGCCGAAACCACAACATTGTCTTGGCCTCGCCGGCATCAGCTAGTCACGCCAATCCATTTCTGGATTCTAGTACTTCTACCCTTCAACTTTCAAGTTCCGGATCCACTCGTGTCGGCAAAATCGGACCGACCTGACTTTCGACTTGATCTAACAAGGATTGCTGAGCATACCTCATCACACATCTCTGCGGGAACATTTACATTCGTCTTTGTTGATGTTATCAGTTGCTTTGGTTCGCAGAAGCAACACTAAGAGTCCTCGGGAGACGCGCTTCCATGTTCCGTGTCTCTACTATAATGTGACCGGATCGGGAGTAAGTTACAGTAACTATTGACCTCTTTTGCTCTATGGGCTTGTACCGCATCCGTACACTAATATAAATGATTAATAAGTCGAATCTTGGCACGGGCCCTCGCCCTGGGTTGAGCATGCCCGCCAGCCTACTATCTGTCTTGGCTGAAATGAACGCTTAAAAAAGTTTAAAAAACTGGAGTTTTCACAGCTACGAGAGATTACGTGTCGGAGTTCTGCTGATCGTGATTGTCGGGTAGATTGAGATAATAACCGGGAAATACCACTGAAGTACATAGCTTGTCTGTAAAGCAGTTGATGCTAGCACTGCTCGAAGGCGTCCAAACATGTCTTGCTTGACACCTTGACCTCTGGGCGCTGAGTGGCGAAAACTTACATGCAAGAGATACTAATCAATATACCTAAATGGAGACAAAGGTGCATACTATACCAAAAAGAACATGATGTCGTCGAAATGGTTCTCACCTTTCGGGTGGGCAGACAAGTTGTGTGTCGAATGTTGCACTAAGCGGAACCCAATGCGAGCCGGCCCGCGCATTGGGTTCCGCTTAGTGCAA